>CAUYUJ010000896.1:0-35000 GCA_963575745.1 Prorocentrum cordatum
CCCCCCCCCCCCCCATCGGCCCGAAGCCGGGCGACAACGCATGGCGCGACAAAACATCGCAGCGCCCGGATCTCAATGCATTCCTCGACCCTCGAGGGTCGACCCCCGACGCCCGGCGTAAGCAAATTAGGCGGCAGGCCCGTGCGGATCAGGAGCTCTACGGAGTGAAAGCAGCAGCAGAGTGCCCAAGGATTAGAGCAACCATGCCTGCCGCCAACGTGGAGCATAGGAGAACATTCAACAAATAACAACCCTAAAACAAGACTACGATAACAAGACACCCTGACCAGAAGAAGAACAACATCATAAACATAAACTTCTGGCGCTCCGCGCGGATTTCTTGGATCTGCGCTGGACCCCCCTCCCTGGCGCGCGGAGCGCGCCAGGGGCGGCGCCGGAGGCGCCGCCGCGGGGGCCCAGCGCGAATCCAAGAAATCCGCGCGGAGCGCCAAAAGTTTATGCTTACGCCGTTTCTTCTTTTTCGACCAATGGGAACAGTCGACAAATAACAAGAATAACGACCCCCGACGTCGGGTCCCCCTCCTTGCGAGGGCGTCTCCGTCTTCCGCCTCTTGGCGGCGGACGCGGCCGCGCTGCCCGAGCTCCCGCCCGCGGGCTCCAGGCCCTCGAAGAAGGCCACCACCGAGCCGAGGCCCTCGCGGTTTTGGCGGGCGGGGGGGGGGGGCCAGGTAGGATGGGAGAGAAAGGAGGATGGGAAGGTCATCGTCCTCCTCCCCCTCCTCCTCCTCCTCCTCCTCCTTCTCCTTCTGGTCCTCCGCTGCATCTTCCCTTTCTCTTCCGCCCTCATCCCTGTTTCCTCATTCGCGTCCCCTCCCCCCAGACACCCCCTCGCAAGGAAGCAAGCGAGCGAGAGCCGAGCATCCAGACGGGCGCGTCGGCCGGCAAGGGTGCACACCTGGCAACCTGACGAGAAGAGGCGGGGCAACCGCCAGAGCAAGAGGGGCAGAGAAGGGAAGAGGGGAAGGAGCAGGCACGCAAACGCACACATGTGCTCAGGCATTCTGCGACACACTGTGCACTGCATGTGCCCTGTCTTGCCTTGATCGCCCGCGCCTGCGCTTGAGAGCCAAACCTTCGGCACCCCCAACCTTCAGCATCCTTTAGACCCCCTTGCGTCGTGACAAACAAATATGGAAAAAAAGGCGCACAGTCAAGCCGCATCAGAAGGCGCGATGAGGATGCAAGGGCCTCGGAAGGCCATGTTGACTCTTTGCGAGCGGGGCGCGGCCAACGAAAGCGGCCGAGGATGGTCCGAGGAGGCACGGATGCAGGGGTACCCTTTGGGAAGGCTGCCCATCCTCCTCGTGCGGGTGGCCTGCAAGGTGTTGGGCCTCTCCTGGCCTCTGGGGGGGGCCCCCGCAGAGCCCCGGGATCGTCAAGCAGCTCCTTAGGATGCCGAGGGCATGGCCCCCGCCGGGGGAGGGGCCCAGGGCCTCCGCGGAGAGAGCCGCGCCGTGACACGCCAAAGAGAAGCACGGCGTCGGCTGCTGCTGAGGCGGGCAGCCCCAGGGGTGGGGCACGGCACGTGCCGCAATGACTCATGGGCCAAAAACGAGACGACACCACCCCCACCCACGGCACCACGGTGTTGGAAATTCAAGCGCTTGCCCCGCGCAGCCTCGGCTCACTATCACGAAGACCCCACAGCGGCGTCGGGGAGCCCACAGGGCGGTCGTCACAGTGATGGGCGTGTTTTCCACCGCCACCACCATAAGTTGGAGGGGGGATCCTCCTCTTCCTCCTCCCCCTCCTCCTCCTCCTCCTCTTCCTCCTCCTCCTCCTCCTCTCCTCTTCGTCCTCCTCCTCCTCATCGCCCTCCTCCTCCTTCCCCCCTCTAACTTATGGTGGTTGTGGTGGAAAGCAGGCTCATCGACAATGAGTTATGCAGTCGGCCCGTAGCAGAAGGAGGCGCAAGAAGGACGCAAGGGCCCTGGAAGGCCGTCTCGGAGCTTATCGGGCGAGGCTCGGCCAGCGCAAGTGGGCGACGGTCAAAGAGGGGTCTTGCACGAGATGGCGCAGCGACCTTACGCCGCGGCTTACGCGGGCCGCTGGCGCGGCACGCTACATTGGAGACGAAGGCGCTTACGCGCGACCTTACGCGGGCAGCCTACGAGCCAATGTCGGCGAAGGCGACCTCGTTGATTTGCGTCGCTCAAGTGGCCAAGGACGGGCCGAGGAGGCGAGGACGAAAAGGGTACGTACCCCCAGGAAGGTTGCCCAGCCTTACCATGCGGGTGGAGCGTAATTTGTTAGAGGGACTCGGACCGCCGAGTTGCTCGACGGTCGGGCATACGCTCCCAGTTGGGTGAGGGAGCGACTGCAGAATTGATTTACCCGTTCGTTCGTTCGTGCCGTAGGCTGCGGCAGCCCGTGGGCGTGCAGACTGGCACACTGGCATATCAACTACGGACGCAAGCATGGCGCACTGTGTGGGGCCACGTGGAGGCGTCACTCAACCGCATGTACTCCAGAATTGATGTGTTACCCCAGACACTGACGTTTCCCGTCTATAGTCCACGGATGAGCCCGCCGAGCTCTCGCAGATCTGCGACTGTTCGACGTGCTGCTGCTGACGGTTCGGCGTGGAAATCAGCGTCCGAACAAGTCAACTGATGTTTCCCGTCCAGTCCACGGACAAGTCCGTAGAGCTCTCGCAGATCTGCGACTGTTCGACGTACTGTTGTTGCTGACGGCTCGGCGTGGGACTCCGCGTCCGAACACGCCAACTCTGCAGGCCGTCCCCTGCTCGACCCATGGGCTGGGGGGGCCCGTGGATCGGGCGCGCGGGTGGCCGGGTCCGCTGGGCGGGGGGCGCACACCCAAACCCCGAGACGTGACGCCGATGCCGCCTGATCTGGCGCTGGGTCGGGGGTGCCCTCCTGCAGGCGGGTTTTGGACGGAAGAATATAGAATACTCAGACCAATCATCAAAACAACTTGAAACTAGTTGAAGATGCCTCCTGTAGAGGGACGTGCCCCCGACTTCAATCTAGCGGCAAGGCGCGCCGATCTGGCGCGGAAGCGGGACCCGTCGCTGACCCACGCAGCTCAGGAACCCAGGTCTGCGCCTCCTCGAGACGAGACCCAGCGGCGAGTGCGTGTAGGCAGCGAACCCCCTCCCTCCTGGGCGCTCCCCCCTGTCGGCGCATCCCACGTTGGGACCTCCTCTGAAATCCGACGACGCTTCGAAACAATGCACCGTCGTGCAAAATCACGACCAGCTCCTGGCAACCAACAGGAAGACAACCTACAAGCGGGGATCGAACTGTCGATGGCAATGTCGGGTGCTGGAGGGACGAATGCGGCACCCGCAAGGAACCGATACCCCACGACGTGAAGGTCCCCGCCTTCCCGCGCGATCTGGACAGACAGTCTCCGCCAGAGGGGTGCAAAGTGGCGAAGCCAACAGAGACAACTCGCCTGGTCGACCTGCTTCTGCCCCAGACGGGCCCTTACAGCCCAGCCGCAGCCAGCACCGCCATCCGCCAGAGCTGGACCAAGGACGCCCGCCTCGGCGTTAACGCGGTGCGCAAGGGATGCGATGGGAAGCGCGACGGCTGCCTGGCCGCCGCGCCCACCCTGGCATGGCGGGGGCCCTCCACCGGGCATCTTCGCGTTCCGCGCGGACCAGGTCGGCAGGGACGACGTGCCGATGCGGGACCTGGTGTGCGGCCTTCCAGCCGACGGGGTTCATGCCTTCAGACTCTGAAGGCATGAACCAGGGAGGCGGCGACTCGTTTGATATTTTGGATGTGGGCATACTACTTACCAAGGTCCACACATCAAATAAGAATACGTTTCGCCAAGCGAAAGGTCACCTTAAAACATGCGCGCGTTTTCTGGTTCTACCCTCCTTCGTTTCCACACGGGGTAAACGCGAGCCCGGCAGAGAGAAGCCCTGGAACGCCCACCGGGCTCTGCGCAGATGGCCTCGTCCACACACCTGGGATGCTCGGCCCTCGCACGCGCGTGCCATCCTGGCCAGCGACGGAGCCGCGGCCGCCCCCGGAGAACCGTGCGCGCGTGGCGAGGCAGCGCCTGCGGCCAGGCTGGGCGCCGACCCTCTGAGCACGAAAACCGCCCCTGCCGACGCCAGCATACGGGACCCGACCGACGACCTGCACGTCGTTCCTTTCTGATCGCGCTCAGTTCTGATTGCGCTCGCTTATGATTGTTCCTGGCCCCCTGGTGGCCAGGAAGAGGCCCAGGATAGAAGACTTAGAAATGAAAGGACCTTGACCCCAAACAAAAATCAAAGAACTTCCGAATAATTAGACATGACAATGTGTGCAGATATCGGCCCACGGCCCAGCAGGCCGCCAAGAACGCGGACCTTCGCTCGGAGCCTCTGCAGGCCCCCAGCGGCTGCTTCCAGGACACGAGGGCCCTCCTGGACACAGCCAGAGCAAGCCAGCGATCTGCCCCCCCTCGCCGGGCGGGCGGCGCCGGACGCAGCCTGGAAGGAGAAGCGCAGTGTTAGGTCGGGCATGTCCTCCTAAAGGCGGAGTTTGGAATAACAATGAAACATAGTCACAAACATACTCCACCAACAACTATACAGACGTCGTCCCCGGACTCATTTTGACTATGTTTGAACGTTCCTCCTGTAGAGGGACATGCCCGATTTAAGCGCAGTGCGTCCATATCGCGCCGAGACGGCGCCCCAGGGTCGCCCTTCAAGCCCAAGCGCAAGCGCAAGGCCGTCGCAACCCCAGTCAACCCGGGCGGTGGTCACCATGATCGGGTACGACGAGGAAGATCAGCGGAGCCACCAGTCAACAGGCACCCACGGCCACCTCCGCCTATCGTGGAACGAACAATGACATAAACATCATTCTTCGTTCTCATAGATCAGCGGAGCCGTCGGTCAACAGCCACCCACGGCCACCTCCTCCGACAGGCCCTTGGAAGCCGCCGCCCCTGCCGCCAGGTGGCAGCTCCGCAGCATGGGCACCTGCGCTCCCGCCCCGCTGCCCACCGCCACCACTCCCAGAGATCCCGCCCCAGGTCCTGCTACAGCCGTCGACAGAGAAAAACTGGTCGACCTGGTTGGCTGCGCGCGCTGCAACTACGGCCCGGCCATCGACCAGCATTGGGTCAGCTTCTGCAGCGGGCACCTGGAAGGCCGAAACGTGGCCCCAGCAGCGCCAGAAGAGCCATTCCTACGGCGCTTCCTTATGTCACTGTGGGGGAACGGAACGGTCCTGGATGCCGGCCAATTGGATCGAGGCGCGTGGAGATGGGTGGGGCCCAGCCGGCAGCTCATGACTCATGCTTGCCCAGCTGGTCTCCTGGGCGGTTGGCCCACGTGGAGGGCGGCGTGCGGCCTGGGACAGATGCCAGCCCGATCTGCCAGAGGGGGTCGCCAAGTTCCCCATGTGGATGAGCGAAGATCTTCTCAGGGACTTCGTGCAGACGCTCGGCGCAGGCCCCTCCCAGCGGTGTCTCTTTGTGCAGGCGGGCGCCTCATGGCCAGCGCACCTGCCGCCATCCCTCCAAGGCGAGCCGCACGTTGTTCTGGCCCCGGCGCCTGCAGAGCCAGCCGCCGTGCTAGAGACCTGGAACCCCTCCGCCGCCTGCAGACCCACCGCTGGGACCCCCTCGCCGCGGCCACTTAGATCGACCCACTTTGCAGACCAGGCCGCCACGACAAGACGATCGCCCACGTGACGGCGGACCAAGCCAGGCGGCTGCATCCTGGCATCGAGGAAGCATGGCGCGGCTTGTTGTCCAGGAGCAGGCCAGCGCCGAGCCAGACGCAGACGACAGAAGCACTGACGCCCGCTGCTGGCCGCATCACCTCCATGGGAAAATGGTATGGCGACATCATACCATGGCTCTGGCGTGCCAGCCGACTTCCCCTGGGGCGGAAGGTGCGAGCTGCTCGGGCCCACACTCTTGCCTGGCCCACCCACGACAAGAGTGGGAAGAAGAGAGCGAGGGCAAAGTTCCGACAACCTGAGGGCGAAGTGGGAGTCATTCCTGGGATCACGCGTGGCCACGCGCGGCGCTGACCCGTCTGGGTATGACGGGGAGGTCCTGGCATCCTCCCAGGCAAGCCAGGGCACCAGCAGGACGAGCGCCCCCGCGCTGGCCTGCTACTGCCGGCCTGCCACACCCGGCGAAACGGCAGACGCCCCGCAGGTGGCAGCCGTGGGCCAGCCGCAGGAGCGAGCGACGGGCGCCGCAGCCGAGGGCCACGGACACCTGCCCCATGAAGAACCAAACCGACGGCCCCCCCAGCGGAACCGGCCCAACGCCTCAGGACCGTCCACCTGGTCGACCCAGCCAGGGGGAGGACTGACACGCTGCTCCTGGGACAGCCCAGGACGAAGCCACACCCTCCCGGGACGAGCAGGCGGCCGGAGATCGGCGCAGCGCCACCCCGAATGGAGTGGCGGGAGGACCACGCGCACCGCCGCCGCGGCTGGGACGACCCAGGCGACAGCCTCTGAAAGGTGTCTCGCTGCGACATCCGCTGGGCGCCGCAGTGGGACGACAGGGAGAACCGCACGGAAACGGGGCCAAAGCTCATCAACCGCCTCAGAGGCACCTGCGGAGCGCTCTTCGCGGAAGGCTGGAATCGGGCGTGTGACGTGAGGGATGGCAGGGACGGGGCAGGGGACGCTACGACGCTACAACCCAGCGGCTGCGACGGTTCCTGCAGGCAGTTCATGTCGGTGGTTCAACGGTGGGGTCCTGAGGGTTGGGGTCCTTAGGACGAGGTGCCTCAAACAACGTAAATCCACCGTTGGGCCCCTTTTCTATCCTGAGGCCTCCATCCCTCAGGACCCCATCTTTGAACCACCGATCCCGGACGACCTACCCGCCTCCTACTACGACAGCAGGACCCCCTGCCGGTACCAGCACATCGGGGTAGACTGGGGCGACGTGTGGCAGCAGCAGGGCTGGCTGGCGCAGGCAGGCGGAGGGAGAGGCCCGGGAGGCAAACGAGGGCCACGGGCGCCGCCCGGCCGACTGGAGACACAGTCGCGCACGCGGGGGGTCTGGCCTGCAAGTCTGGTCCTCAACCCGCGCTGTCCTCTCGGACCCTGGCCACGAACCTCGGCGTCCTGAGTCCTGAGCCCTCACGCACACCTGGCACCTATGGATTTGCAAGGTGCCAGCCCGGCCTCCCCCCAGGTAGGCCCCTTGCCCCTTTCATCTCTCGCGGGCGCGCCCCCCCCCCCACCCCCAAGGGGTGGAGCCTTCCCTCCCTCTTCTCCTTCGGGAACCTGCGCCCCCCCCCAGGTGGACGTTCCCATTTCCTTCGGGCTGGAGCGACAGACGCCCCCGCCAGGCGGGCCTCGCCTCCACGCGCGGGTGCGATGCGACGCGAGGCCCCCCCCCCCAGGTGACTGCTTCCTTGCAAGATGTTTGTGACATGCTTGTGCACCAATCAGGTGCGTTCCAGGACGTTGCGGGTGCTCAATTCGGTGACCCGGTTCCCTGGTGGCGCTCCTCTCCCCGCGGCCTGGGGGGTGTCCCGGGCGGGGCCTCCGCTCCGCCATGGCCGGCTCCTCTCGGTGCCGCCGCCCTTCCGCCCTGCGCCGTATGCCCGGGCCTTGCAGCCCCTGGCTGGCGCATCATCCAGCGGGCCCCTTGTCTGGCCGCCGCAAGCCCCGCCGCCCCCGCTGGTCCCCACGCCCGCCAGCTCTGTGGCGCGGCGGCGCTGCGGCATGCCGTGTCGCTTGCGCCGGTCGGGAGGGCGCCCTCTGCCGCCCCGCCCGGCGCATCCCCTGCTGCGGGGCGCCCCGCCTCGCCAGCCAGCTGTGGCGAGCGGTGTCGCTGCGCCCAGCTGTGAGGCGTGCACCAGCCACGTTCGGCTCTCGGTCCCTCTCCCCCACTCCTGCCATCCATCGCCGAGGCTTCCCCGCGCGATTTGCGGCACCGGTGCCGCCCGCCGACGTGTTCCTGCGCGCAGCAGCCCCATCTCCCCGCAGCCCTGCTGGCTGCCTCGTAGGCGCCTCCGCCAGCTGCCCTGCCACGTGGCCACAGCCGCCGCTCCCGCAAACTCAGCCGCCCTGCCCCCGACAGCCTCGCTGGATGCCATCCTGGCCCCGACGGCCAGAATTTGGTGCTGCGTCGCTTCGGCTGGTGGCGTCGTTCGCTCAGCAGTCTCCAGCATGTGTTGCACTCGCCCCCGCAGCGCCGCAGCCCCACAGCCCGATTCGCAGCAGCTCAGCAGGGCTCTTGCATTCTGCTGCAGCGAGCTATCGCGGCCCTGCCCCAGGTGGGCTTGGATCTTCCTGGATCCGTCAGCCCTCTCCTGCAGCAAAGCCTGTCACCCTGGGCCTTCTGACGACCACTTAGAATGCCGCCCACCTGCGTATGCACGCTCGCCGCTCCTCCTCCTCCAAGACTAGTGCTACGTGGTTCTCGTTTGAATATTGCTGCCTGCGCCCTAATCCCTGGGTGTGGCCGCGACACCGACCCGCGTCCACTGCCAGGCCGCGTCAGCGCAGGATGGTTGCCCTGTCACTCCAGTCGAAGTTCTTCGTGCTGTGAGTGCCCCCCCTCCTTCTCATCCGCCCTCCGCGCCCGCACTCCGCCTAAGTCCTTCCCTCTTTCTGGCGGACACCTAGTGTCTGCTATAGCCTGGCTCACTGGAGCGCGCGTGCGGATTGCCTGTGCCGCGCTTCGACGCAAACGCGAAAAAAACTACGACCAGAGCACTAGACGCCATCTTTCTGCGGCAATCTTCGATCCAGATCGATCTATGATGGACCTGGGGCCCGAAACTGGGCGAAACCGCCCAGAGCGGATAAATCGCAACGCCCAGACTTCAAGGCTTTCTCTCGGCAAAAGGCCGGCGGCAAAGCGAGGGAGCCTCATTGCGGAGCCGGGGCCAGACCAGCCGACCGGCGGCCGTGCTGGAGCCAATGGCCCTCCTCCCCTGGGGGCATCGAGGACCGAGGGAGGAGGGATGAGAATGAGTGCACGTCGCCTGGGTGGGGCAGTCCAGCATCCAGCCTCAACCGAGAGTGGCAATCGCGGCGTGCTTCGCACGCAGTGCACAGGTGAACTTATCTTCTACATGTGGTTGCTACTGAAGTGCAACACGGCTGGGTATCAGGATGAGGATGAGGATGAGGATGAGGAGGAGGAGGAGGAGGAGGAGGAGGAGGAGGAGGAGGAAGAGGAGGAGGAGGAGGAGGAGGAGGAGGAGGAGGAGGAGGAGGAGGAGGAGGAGGAGGAGGAGGAGGAGGGGGAACGTCGGTGTCCGACACCTACGGCCAGGAGGCCAGGGAATAGGCAGGGTGGGTCCTCCTCGAGGAGGAGGAGGAGGAGGAGGAGGAGGAGGAAGGAGGAAGGAGGGGGCGGAGGAGGAGAGGAGGAGGAGGAGGAGGAGGAGAGGAGGAGCAGGAGAAGGAGAAGGAGGAAGAGGAGGAGGAGGAGGAGGAGGAGGAGGAGGATGAGGAGGAGGAGGAGGAGGGAGAGAGCGAGGAGGAGGAGGAGCAGGAGGAGGAGGAGGGGGAGGAGGAGGGGGAGAGCGAGGAGGAGGAGGAGGAGGAGGAGGAGGAAGAAGAGGACCCGCACATACCGATGATGCATCCCCCGCGTCTCGCACTGAGAGGCGCAGATGGAGAGGGCGGAAATTGGCCGGCCCAACGGGCCAGAGACGTGCGAAGATCTCCGGCGACTGGTAAACTATATTTCTAGTTCGCGCGCGCGCGGGGCGACTCCTGGGGATCCCTGGACAAAAAATACCCTGGGCGGTCCGACTCAGAGATTGTTTTTCCTTCTGAACGCGGCTTTCAGGCGCCCCAGAGCGCTCCCAGAGGGCCCCAAGAGTCCCCAAGACGGTCCAAGAGGGCTCCGAGTCACCGACCGATCGGTCAAAGAAGACCAAGATAGCCTCCAGACGGCCGCAGACGCCCCCACGACGCCCGAAGAGGCCTCGAAGAAGCGATGCAGGAGGCAAAAACCATCGATGTCCCTTTCGGTTTTTGAAGGTTTTTGGCGTTCTCATCTGTTCGGATTTCCCAACGCTCAAACACGGCCCACGAAGCACCAAATATCGCCCCAAGACGGTCCAAGAAGCCTCCATATGAGAGCCCCAAGAGGGCCCCACGACGGCCCAAGAGGCCTCCAAGTCGGCACAGGACAGCCCCAAGAGGGGGCCAGACGGGTAACCCGAACGGACATTTCGAGCCCTCGGCCCCAAGAGGCACCCAGAAGGCCCCAAGAAGCCCCCAAGAGCCCCCCAAGAGGCTCCCAGAGGACGCCAAGAAGCCCCCAAGAGAACCCCATAAAAGGCCCCCAAGAGGCCCCCCGGAGGCCCCTCTTCTTGCTCCTCCTCCTCCTCCTCCTCCTCCTTCCTCCTCCTCCTCCTCCTCTTCTTCTTCTTCTTCTAATTCGTCTTCTTCTTATTATTATTCTTCCTCCTCCTCCTCCTCCTCCTCCTCCTCCTCCTCCTCGCTCGCCACGATCACACAAACATGTAGCACAAGTGATGCCATGGGGCCGGCCGAACGAGCGAAGCGATTCCATAGAACACTGCCCCATCCAGGCCGTCTGACACCGAGCACGTGTCGCCGCCGAGCTGCTGAGCCAACGTGGTGAGGGAGCAGCAGAGCTCCACGGAGGAGGAGGAGGAGGAGGAGGAGGAGGAGGCGGAGAGGAGGAGGAGGAAGGAAGAAGAAGAGGAGGAGGAGGAGGAGGAGGGGGAGAAAGAGGAAGAGGAGGAGGAGGGAGGAGGAAAGGAAGGAGGAGGAGGAGGAGGAGAAGGAGGAAGGGAAAGAGGAGGAGGAGGAGGAGGAGGAGGGAAAGAGGAGGAGGAGGAGGAGGGAGGAGGAAGGAGAAGGAGGAGGAGAGGGGGAGAGAGGAGGAGGGAGGAGGAGGAGGAGGAGGGAAGGAGGAGGAGGAGGAGGAGGAAGGAAGGAGGAGGAGAAGGAGGAGGGAGAGGAGGAGGAGGAGGAGGAGGAGGGGGAGGAGAAGGAGGAGGAGGAGGCGGAGGAAGAGGAGGTGGAGGCCTCCAGCTCGGGGAGGACATCCTGGCGGTGACCCGCCGACGGTGGGACTGCCGCCCCTCCTAACACAAATTGTAGGGTTTCTCGGATTTCCCGATTTCTGATTCCTCGGATCTGATTTCTGACTACGATATAACAGTTATAAGGTTCGATCCAATTTCTCGGGGACCAGACCACGACATAACAGAAGGTCTGCACTGATTTCTCGGAGCAGCAGAGCTCCGCGGAGGAGGAGGAGGAGGAGGAGGAGGAGGAGGAGGAGGAGGAAGAGGAGGTGGAGGCCTCCAGCTCGGGGAGGGCATCCTGGCGGTGACCCGCCGACGGTGGGAATGCCGCCCCTCTTGCTCTCCGTTCTCTGACCCCTCCCTTCCCCTCACTGCACAGGCCTTGCAGACGTGCTGCAGCGGAATTATGCGTGGATTTCTGCTTGGATTTTTGCTCGAAACGGCGAGCGAAAAATGAAGTGAATTTCGCGCGGATCTTTTAAAATCGTCAATCCTGAACAACAGAATCCGCACGAGATCCAACTCGAAATCCGGAACGAAATTCTCCAGGACACTCCTCTGGGACTCAAAAGGGGGTCCAGCGCCGGAGACTTGTGTTGCTTTGTATTGCAGGTAGTGTATTGCGCGCGAAAATGCAGCAATGCATGTGCGCCCCGAAATGTACTGCATGCCCCGAATTGTATTGCAACCCCACAAATCTATTGCACCAGATCTATTGCACCACCTCCTTGTCGCTGGACCCTCTCTTGGGTCACCCCGAACTCCGGGCCCATCCTGTCGTTTTCCGAACGACCTCCGCTCTGCGATGTTGGTCGCTCCCCCCGCAGGGCGCACCGGCGGGCGGCCGCGGGGGCGGCGGTCCATGTCGCTGCCCACGGCGCCCAGCCACTGCACCGCCGCGTCCGTGAGGGCCCCCGAGGCCATGCGCGGCCTCTCCGCGGGGGCCGGCCGGCTGCTCTCTGGGAATCCGTTGGCGTCCAAAGTCGGCCTCTGTACCAAGGATCCGAGGCCTCCTCGAGTGAGAAAAGATCACGACGGGAGGCCTCTCGCCAGTTTCGGCCTCCGGGTGGCCTCGCCGGGCCCCGGGGCCGTCAAAAAACGACTCGGGACGAAAAACCGCTCCCAGAGAATGGGTCCAGACCTCCTCGCGTTGTTCAAAGATCACGACGGGAGGTTTTTCGTTGTTTTCGGCCTCTGGGGCCCTCGCCAGGCCCCGGGACCGTGAACAAAACGACTCAGGACAAAAAACCAGTCCCGAGGAAGGCGTTCAGACCTCTGGAGGTCGACGTGGTGAACAACATCGCGACGTCGGGGGTCTGGGTCTAGCAAGGATGCGCGATCAGGATGCAGGCGCCTTGGACGCCCATTTCGAAGCTTTTCGAGAGGGGCGCGGCCCACGAAAGAGGCCAAGGATGGACCGGGAGGCCGGGATGCAACGGTGCCCTTGGGAAGGTTGCCCATCCTTCCTGTACGGGTTGACTGTACCCCGGTCAGTTGGGCTCTTCCCCGGCTGGCGGGGGGCAAGAGCAGCGGCGAGAAGCGCCGAACCATCCTCTGCCTCGAAACTTGGCTGCACGTCGGGTGCAAAAGGCCTGGAATGCCAGAGCGCTGCCCTGAGGACGCCGACCGACCAGGGAATACAGCTAACTAGTATAATAAGGATGCGCGGTAAGGATGCTTGGGCTGTGGAGGGCCATGTTCACGTTTTCCGAACGAGGCTGGCCAGCGAAGGTCGCTAAGGATGGGCCGAAGGGGCAAGGATGCAAGGGCAGCCTTGGAAAATCGCTCATCCTGCCTGTGCGGCCGCACTGCATTGTTCAGTCCGACCGAGGTGCGGGGGGCGGGGAGGCAGGAGAGCCCAGAATCGAATCGACAAGTCGGCTCGGCGATCGACATGAAAATCGGATCGGCGGGAATCGGCAGCCGAGTCTGGAGAAGTCGAGTCGGCGGAAATCGGCGAATCGGCGGAAATCGGCGGAGTCCAAATCGGAATCCCAAATCGAATCGGAATCGGAGTCGGAAGCCATCGAAGTCGAGTCGAATCGAAGCGGAAGTCGAATCGAAGCGGAATCGGAAGCCGCCGAAGCCGAAGTCGAACCGAATCCGAAGGAACTGGCGCGAGCCCTGCCCCGGGGAGGCCCCCCCTCGGCCCTCGTGCCGCCTCCCCTCCCTGCGGCCCTCGGAGGTGCCCCACAGGCCTTCCTTCTCGAGCTCCCCGGGGGGCCGATGGGGGCCCGGGAGGGCTCCCCCGAACCCAACCGGGGAGCGGTTCTGGGCGGGCAGGGAGGGCCCAGAGTAGAGCCGGGGAGCCGAGTCGGCGCTCGACGTGGAGCGGATCGTCGAATTCGTAGACATCGGCAGGCCAGCAGGCCTCCATATGGGGAAGTCGGAGCCCACATCGGGATCCGATGTCGAATCGGAATCGGAATCGGAATCCATCGAACTCGAATCGGTAGACATCGGCAGGCTAGCAGGCCTCCATGGGGAAATCGGAGCCCACATCGGGATCCGATGCCGAATCGGAATCGGAATCGGAATCGGAATCCATCGCCAGCAGGCCTCCATGGGGAAATCGGAGCCCACATCGGGATCCGATGCCGAATCGGAATCGGAATCGGAATCCACCGAAGACGAATCGAATCGAATCGAATCGAATCGAATCGAATCGAATTGAATCCATCGAACTCGAATCGAATCGAATCGAGTCGGAGGCACCGAGAGAAGCCCCGAGGGGGCGGTCGTCGGCCATGTGGTGAAACAAAAGCACGTGTTCTGCTCGGCGGCGAGCTGGGTCCAACGCGGGCGGCATAGAGCGCCTGCGCGGCGACGGGAGGCCAAGAGGGAGCGCCAGGCGGGCGGGGGGCGAGGGGCGAGGGAGGTCTCGGGTCGGGCAACGGCATCGACATTGAAGGTCGCGGTCGCGAGGAAGGTCGCGGGACGGCCAAGGTGTTGATTGCCGTTGGACATCGACGGCAATCGACGATGTCCAACGGCAAGGCGGGCGGGGGGGGGAGCGCCAGGCGGGCGGGGAGCGAGGGGCGAGGGAGGTCTCGGGTCGGGCGAAAGGGGGGGATAGCAAAGGGGGGGTTTGAGGATCGGCTCACGGAGCTGATTTCTCCGGCGCCTCCCGGCGCCGGAGGCGACGACGTGTCGAGGAACGGGCCCCTCGGTGGGGCCGAAGCCAGCTGCATGCCGCAAATTTCGTAACCCCCCTTTTCCCAATCCCCCCCTTTCGTCCGGCCCGAAGGGCGCGGGACGGCCAGAGAGAGCCCTCAGACCGTGCAGAGCTTCACGGCGTGCCCGCCATCGACGGCAGTCGACGAGGTCCAACGGCACTCCACGACATCCGACGATTCCCGGAGCAGAGGCTCGGAAATCAACAGCAATCAACGAAATCCGACGAATCACGGAGCAGGGGCTCGGAAGTCGACGGCAAGCGAAGAACTCCTAGAAATCCGCGAAATTCCCGAATTTCGTGGATGTCGCGGACTTCGCGGATTTCGTGGAATCCCCAAACGCCCATCTTGCCTCCCTGTTTCTCTCTTCGCTCCGCCTCCGCAGTCAGGGCGAGTTCTCGCGCGACGGCGCGGCGGCGCGGAAGCAACGGGTGAGGCGGGGAGGAGGGCGAAAAGGTGGTCGGGCGAGGGGCATGACAGGACGAGAAAGGGGGTTCGAGGGAAGAAGGTAGTAGTAGAAGAAGAAGAAGAAGAAGAAGAAGAATAAGAAAAAGAAGAAGAACAGCATAAGCATAAACTTTTGGCGCTCCGCGCTGATTTCTCGGATCCACGCTGGGGCCCCCCGGCCGTGCCTCCGGCGCCGCCCCTGGCGCGCTCCGCGCGCCAGGGAGGAGCGTCCAGGGCAATCCAAGAAACCCGCGCGAAACGCCAAAAATTTATGTTTGTGCTGCGTGTTCTTCTTTTGGAGAGGCAGCGGCGGCAGGGCAAGGCGGCGGGCAAGGACGAGGGGCCGAGGCCGACGTACAGGAGGCAATGCGTGATGCGATGAGGGCATTGGATAGGGAACCGTTGGATAGGGAATCCGGTCTGGAGGCCCAGTGGATCACCAGCTCGGCCATGGACTTCCCAGCCGCCCTCATCAGATAAGAAATGCTCCAGGGTCTGAGGGCTTCTGGGCACATTCCTTAACAAACGCCCCCCACCGTCTGCGAGCACAGATGGGCGTGCCCATACATGCACAAATGAATACTGCATGAAAGTGCCGCTCCCCCCCGCGGGAGAATCACTCTGCAAGCGTGCAATCCTCTTCACTCTTAAGCTGGACCGTGCTCCTCCTGGTCCACCATTCCTACTCCCCTTCCTTGTCGTCATCATTATCGTCCCTCCACCTCCGCCCCCGACGACGACGACGACGAATACGAATACGAATAAGACGACGACGGCGACGGCGACGGCGACAGCGACGGCGACGACGACGACGACGACGACGACTTCGACAGCGGCCAGAATCGCAACCACCCACGACAACGACATCGTCCAGGACTGTGACAACGACGACACGACGATGACTTCGACAACGACGGCTATAACCAAGACCAATGGGGCGCACAAGGGCATCCTTGGAGGCGTGCGTCCGACCCGAACAAATAGTACAAGCATCTTGTAGTATACGGTTTCCCGAGCGGCATGGCCAGAAGGCGCCTGCCGCGGCGCGCATACGATAAGATTTGTCGGTGCGCGCGTCGCCCCTGGAGGGGCGACGCACATTTAGTATTTGGAAAAGCTAAAGGGTACCGATACCGCTACTCCCCGGACCTCTCCCGGGGTGCGTTCGGACCAGAAGTTCGAGGCGAATCCAGCGGTGGCGACGAGGGCATCCGAAAAGGCCCAAACAGGGGAGAACGAGAAAGGGGTAGAGGTATGTGTACCTTCTCCCTCCCCTGGGTGTTAGTACGTCGGCGTGACGCCGAAGCCAAGAAGACCACGACCGCGGCGACGTCGACGACACCCTGACGCCGGCGGCGGCCACCGACAACTGTTGGCGCGCGGCCTGCCCTGGCTGCGCCGGAACACGGTGGACACCGCCGTGCCGCGGCCTCCCCCCTCGCTGCACGGTTTCCCCCGGGGCCGCAGGCGACCCGAGGAGGAGGAGGCGGAGGAGGTGGGAGGAGGAGGAGGAAGAGGAGGAGGGAGGAGGGGGAGGAGGTGGAGGAGGAGAGGGAGGAGGAGGTGGAGGTGGAGGTGGAGGTGGAGGAGGAGGAGGAGGAGGAGGAGGAGGAAGGAGGAGGAGGGGGAGGAGATGGAGGAGGGGGAGAGGAGGAGGAGGAGGAGGAGGAGGAGGAGGAGGAGGAGGAGGAGGAGGAGGAGGAGGAGGAGGAGGTGTGCCAGGTTCCCATGATTTGCTACAGAAGCCAGGACCTCCTGGTAGGCCGTCGTCAGAACGGTGAAAGGTACTTGAGCCCGATGAAATGGCGACTGAACCAGATTAGGCCAGCTTGCCCGCGGGATCACAGCGGAAGGGGCGGGGTTCGTCCCGATGGCGCGGGACGAGGCCAGACTGAACTGGACTGGCCCTGCATGGGCCATCCTTTCGACCAGGGATGCACCAGCGCCGATTCCGAACCTTCACTCCAAAGAGTTGAATCCTGACTTGGGGCTGCACACAGACAGCCCCCTCCAGGCGGCGGAATCCTCAGGGGGGCACCCCCTGAACGCCCCGCCTTTCCACCATCCTTCCCTCCGTCCCCTTCCTCCCGCAGTGGCCCAGGCGCCCCAAAGGACATGGGCATGGCGGAACCTTCAATGGGCCCCCCCCACGCCCCGCTCGGGGATCTACTGACCCAGGTCAACGCAAACCCAAGTCAGTCGAGCTTTGCAGGATCCTGCAAGATCCTGCACGCTAGCCCAGGTCAGTGCGCCCCTGGCACTGCAAGATCCTGCAAGATCTGGCGCTCTCTTGAGCTCCGACCCCTCGGCAGGCAGCCCGGGCCGGCCTCGCGCTCTCGTGCCACCCAATCGGAGGCGAACCGCGAAGCGCGAACAACTTCGTGCTCGCGTCGCGCAAAAATCACGACGAGGGGGTGCTCGCCGTTTTCTGGCCTCTTGGGGCTCTCGCCGGGCCCCGCGGGACCGTCAGAAGACGGCTCAGGATGAGAAGCCGCTCCAGGGACCCCCCCACCTCCCGCGCACCCTCCAGGGCAGAATGACCACCATCACAAGAGGTACCCCAGCAAGCGAGGACCTTTCGCAAGCGCGCCCGAAGGAGTCGGACGGGGCAAGTCTGGCCAGCCATCGCCCAGGACTGCCGAGCAATCGCCAATCATGGGGGATCGGAGCGGCTATCTCCCTAACAGCATGTCGCTGGCGGCTTCTAGCAGCGATAGGAAACCACAGAAGAGTCTCACAATGGGGACGGGAAGCCCAAGACAGCCCGGTCCAGCAGCCGCTTCGCCTGAGACGCCCTCACAATTGATGAAAGAATCGTGCTCTCACCTCCATGCCAGCTACATCTTGGGTCCCGACGGCCACGATCCCGTGCAACAGCAAACATTGGTACACACGGCTGTCTCTTGACCTTCTACTCCTCAACCGACCTCTTCTCCCTTGCTGCTATGAGAGTGCTCTGCTGGCGTAGATCTCCCCTCCTAGAGGCCTCCTAGATGGGGTCCGCGTAGATGGGGTAGAGGACCGCGCCGCATAGACGATGCATTGGCGATGCATCGGCAATGCATCTGCGACGTCGGCGATGCATGTGACCGTTATTCTCTTTCCCGGGTGACGGCCGTTACCTGGGGGGGGACGGGAGGGAGGGCGGGAGGGTAACGATAACGGCGGCCGCGGCGCGCGCCCGCCAGGGTGCGTCCGCGCCACTGGTGCTGTGAGCACAGCAAGATACCTGCGGGGTGTCCGCTCCCAGCATGCAGGGGGGCCCAGGCCCCCCCCTCCCCCGCACGATCGTTAGCGTTACCCAGGGGGGGGGGGGCCCGGGTAGCGAGCATTACGCCGGAAAGGAAACAAAAAAAAACGCTAAGCGTCGGCGCCGTCGGCGTGGAGAAAATCGGGGCGCACATTTAGCCGCATCGGCGATGCGGAGCATTGCTCCCGTCCCATCTACGGTCGGACCTAGGAAAGCAGAACATCCGTCTAGAGCCTGGGACCCTCCGCCGGCCAAACTGAGAAACATTCGAGGGTACCCTCCCCAGGATGCACAAGAACATCCAATAACCACGAAGGACATCAGGGTACCCTCCCCGAACCGACCTCGATCTCATTCCCCGGTCCGACCCTACCCGGAGTGCCGCAGGGCGGCCGTGGCGGCCACGGCCGCGGCCCCTGCCGCCGAGAGGCGAGAGGCCTGTCCCCTCGAGCGCCCGAGGACGAGCCCTCCTCGTGTGTGTGTGTGTGTGTGAGAGGTCCTAAGGTCTCCCGCGTCTGAGATCCCGGCCGCGCGCGTCAGTTCCGTGCTGCTGGCTCGAACTGCTCCGCATCGTCGCTGCGCGCGAGGCCGCAATCCCCCAAAAGTGTGAATGTGTGTATGTGTAAATGTGCCCCGAATGACTTATGGCGAGCGGCTGCTGCGGGACCCTACGCGGTCTCTGAGAGTTCGGGCGCTCCTACATAGTCGCGCGCGCACGCGTTTGCTGCTCCACGACTTTCTCCGCCCTGTCGCTGAGTGCAGGGCCGCGACGCCAAAATAGAGAGTGTGTGTGTGTGTGTGTGTGCGTGTGTGTGGATGTGCGTAAAGTTGCGTGTGTGTGTGGGTGAATGTGAATGTGCGTGTGTGTAGGAATGCGAATGTGAATGTGAATGCGATGTTGAATTTGATGTAGATGTAAATGAGCATGTAGATGAAAATATTCATGTGCATGTACATGTACATGTACATGTACATGCAAATTTGAATGTAACTGTAAATGTACATGTGAATGTACATGTGGTATGTACATGTACATACACATGTACACTGGCACGTAAATGTGCATGTGAATGTGAACGTGAACGTGAATGTAAATGCGCGTGTGTGCGTGCGTGCGTGTGTGCGTGCGTGTGTGCGTGCAGGCGCGCGCGCGTGCGTGCGCGTGCGTGCGCGTGCGTGCGCGTGCGTGCGTGCGTGCGTGCGTGCGTGTGTTTGTGTTTGTGCGCTTGTGCGTGCGTGTGTATATGTGTGTTTGCTAGTGGCGCCTGGAGAGCGCCCCGCGAGCGGAGAGCGGACCGACGAGCGGGCCCACGAGCGACCACTGCACCACGGAGAAGAAGGCATCGCATCAGGAGCCGTCGGATGAGGAGCCCAGGGTCAGGAAGCCGCTGGAACTCAAACCATGCAGTGTCGGCTGCACGCGAGAGTGACCCCGGGCAGGAGTGGCCGGCCTCCGGTGCGCGGCTCAACGGGGGACGCGGGGTGATCAGATCCGGGCGCGCAAGCCGCTGCTACCGCTTCGCCTTCAGCGTGCGACTTCTCATCTGCACTTCGCGCATCATGGCCCACGCTGCTGCGCTGGACGATGTCTTTGCCTCGCCTCCAGGTCGGCAGCAAACTCGACAGGCTGGCACTCCAGTAGGAGGCGATCGTGGAGTCTTGCGCCGACGCTTGAAGAGCCCACTTCACGAGATGCACGGCGTCGAGGACAGCCCAGAGGAGTACCAGATCGGAACCCCGGGCACTGAAGACGCCGAGGGGGTCGGGAAGGAGATGAACTCTTTCTTGCAGCCCGATTTCGCCGCAGCTGCGCCGTCCGGTATTGTCGCAGAGCCGGTGACGATGGGTGGGATTGCAGGCCTTATGAAACAACAGCTGGCCCCCATGACATCCATCGTGGATACCCTGCGGAGGGACTTCGGGAAGCTGGACATCAAGGTCACATCCTTCACCGAGACTCTGACCAGCTGGCTAGAAGGCATCGAGGCCAGCGTCATCGACACCGACATTCGCAGCGACAAGATGGAGGAGATGTTGAAGGCAATGCCCATGACCAGCGAGGAGATCGGGAAGCTAGTTGATGATCGCATCAAGATTGCGTTGACGAGCGATGCCCCCCTCCATGATCCTACGTTGGTTGGCGGCGCGCAGAAGGGGGTGAGGAGAGGGGGGAAGGCTTCCCAGAAGGAGGCCGCCTCTCAAAGGGTCTGGCCCTGCATCTACAGGCAAGGCCCGCGCCTCCTGAGCAGCAGGGGTGTGCTCCCGAGAAGCCGTCCCCCCCTCCCCCCCTCTATCCCCCTTCCCGCGCGTGGCTGGATTGGCCATGCATCTCCCTGACGCCCCCGTCGGATCGGGCACCCCTCCCGGGTCCGAGACCTCCAGGCGACCTCCTGCACCACCGGCCACGCCGTGCAGCGCGGCAGGACCGCGGCCGCGGGAGCGTGGGGCTCGGGGCTCGGGGGGTCCGGCTTGGCCCGACGGGGCCGTCGGGGAGCGCACGAGCGGCGAGCAGGTCCGTCTCCGCGCCCTCGCGCCTCTGCACTCCAGGGCGTCCCGCGGAGACGCGGTCGCACGGACACGTTCCGCGCGGGGCGTCCGCCGGAGAACGCCCCGTCTCCGCGGCGTCGCGGCCCGCGAAGCCGCGGGTACGGACGCAAGGTCCGCCCACGAGGAACTGACGAGGCCCAGCCTGACCTTTTGAAGCGAGCTCCCGCGGCAGACGCTCCACGGAAACCAGACCGCTACAGCTCGGAACGGGCCCGTCAAAGAGCGTCGGCAAGCCCGAGCTCTGGCGAACTCGGGCCTTGCTGCTCCCCGACGCAGGGAAGCGCGGTGAGGGCGCAAGGATCCTGGACATGCCCAAGCTGAAGCCTGTTTAGCACGCGTGGCCTGCGACAACGGCCCAGGACGTGCCGAAACTGCAAGGAGGGAGGGGTGCCCCTGGAAAGCTGCTCATGCTCACAGTCGTCGTGCTGCCGTGGGGAGCGCGGGGCCAGGAACGAATGGCCCCCTCTGGCCACGTAGAGCCTCGGACATGAACCAGGCCTCCCGATGCCGCGGACATGGATATGCTTCTCGCCCACGACGACGAAAATCACGGGGAAACCAGAAAGCACCGATTCTGCTACTCCCTGGACCTCTACAGGTGCGCGTTCTGACTGGAATTTCGAGGCGAATCCGGCGGTGGCGACGAGGGCTTCCCAGGAGGCCCGAAAAGGGAAGACGAGCGAAGGGTAGCGGTATGGGTACCTTTTCCTCCTCTGGCGTCAGGGCCCCTCCTGAGCCAAGAGCGGTCCTGCTTTCACCTTCCCGGCTGTACAAGCCTGTTCGACCGTGCACCCCTGCGGCGGGGGGGTTCCCTGCGAACAGCAGGCGGTCCCCCGACCGAGGTCGAGGCGGGGCCCGGGGCCTCCCCCTCGCCGAGCCTCCTCCTCCCTCCTCCCTCCCACTCCCCTCCCTCCCTCCCTCCCCCTCCTCCCCTCATCCCCCCCTCTCCCTTCCCCCCTCCTCCTCCCTCCCCCTCCCTCACCGAGCCTCCTTCTCCCTCCTCCTCTCCCGCTCCCCCCATCCCCCCTCCCTCTTCTTCTTGCTTTTTCTCTGGTCTTTTCGCATCATGATTCGTACAAGTATCTGTCTTCCTGGTCCCCTTTTTTTCCATTCGTCATGTTAATCATGTTGTGCTTGATATGGATATGATTGGTCAGAGTAGTCCTAATCCTGTTCTTAGCATGTGTAATGATCTTACGACGATGATTGGCATTACGATTCGCATTCGTTCAAGAAAACAGAACAACGCATCGGTACCACTATTAGCAGCATTCATGATAGTAGTATTCGTATGGCTGGGGTTACGAGTAAGAACAGTACTACTAGTAGTCGTAGTAGTAGTAGTAGTAGTAGTAGTAGTAGTAGTAGTAGTAGTAGTCGTAGTCGTAGTAGTAGTAGTAGTAGTAGTAGTAGTAGTAGTAGTAGTAGTAGTAGTAGTAGTAGTAGTAGTAGCGTAGTAGTAAGTAGTAGTAGTAGTAGTAGTAGTAGTAGTAGTCGTAGTAGTAGTAGTAGTCGTAGTAGTAGTAGTAGTCGTAGTAGGTAGCAGCAGTAGTAGCAGTAGTAGTAGTAGTAAGAGTAATCGTATGCGTAGTAGTAGTAGCCGTAGTAAGTAGTATAGTAGTAGTAGTAGTAGTAGTAGTAGTAGTAGTAGTAGTAGTAGTAGTAGTTAGTAGTAGTAGTAGTAGTCGTAGTAGTCGTAGTAGTAGTAGTAGTAGTAGTAGTAGTAGTAGTAGTAGTAGTAGTAGTAGTAGTAGTAGTAGTAGTAGTAGTAGTAGTAGTAGTAGTAGTAGTAGTAGTAGTAGTAGTAGAAGTAATAGTAGTAGTAGTATAGTAGTAGTAGTAGGTAGTAGTACTAGTGTTAGTAGTAATAGAGTTGGAGTAGGAGTAGGAATAGAAAAGGTAGTAGTGGTAGTAGGTAGTAGTATAGTAGTAGTAGTAAGTAGTAGTAGTAGTAGTAGTAGTAGGGCTAACCGGGGGATGGTGGCCGGGGCGGCGTGGGGGGGGGAGCGGGGGGGCGCGCGGGGTCGCGGGGGGGCGCGCGGGGCGCGCGGGGCGCGCGCGGGGGCGCGGCGGGACGCGCGGGACGCGCGGGGCGCGCGCGCTCGCGGGGCCGCGGGGCGGGGCGCTCGCGCGCGGCGCGCGGGGGCGCGCGGGGCGCGCGCGCGCGGGGCGCGCGGGACGCGCGTGGCGCGCGCGGCGCGCGTGGCGCGCGAGGCGCGCGGGGTGTGCGGGGCCTCCAGGGAAGCTGTCTTGCGCTTCCTGAGAGGCCTCTCGGGTATCCTGGGATGCTCCTTGGGCCTCCTGAGAGGCATCTTGGGCCTCTCGAGAGGCCTCTTGGGCCTCCTGAGAGACCTCTTGGGCCTCCTGGGAGGCCTCTTGGGCCTCCTGGGAGGCCTTCTGGGCCTCCTGGGAGGCCTCTGGGGCTTCCTGAGAGGCCTATTGGGCCTCCTGTGAAGCCTATTGGACCTCCTGGGAAGCTTTTTTGGCTTCCTGAGGCCTCTTTGAGCCTTCTGGGAAGCTCCTTGGGCCCCTGAGAAGCCTCTTGGGCCTCCTGAGAGGCCTCTGGGGCCTGTTGGGCCTCCTGAGAAGCCTCTTGGGGCTCCTGGGGGGCCTCCTGGGAGGCCTCTTGGGCTTCCTGGGAGGCCTCTTGGGCCTTCTGGAAGGCCTCTTGGGCCTCCTGAGAGACCTATTGGGCCTCCTGAAACGCATCTTGGGCCTCCTGAGAAGCCTTTTTTTTTGAGTTTCCTGAGAGGCTGCTTGGGCCTCCTGGGGGGCCTCTTGGGCCTCCTAGGAGGCCTCTATGGCCTCCTGAGAAACCTCTTGGGCCTCCTGAGAGGCCTCTTGGGCCTCCAGAGAAGCCTCTTGGGCCTCCTGAGAGGCCCCTGGGGCCTCCTGAGAAGCCTCTTGGGGCTCCTGGGGGGCCTCCTGGGAGGCCTCTTGGGCTTCCTGGGAAGCCTCTTGGGCCTTCTGGACGGCCTCTTGGGCCTCCTGAGAGACCTATTGGGCCTCCTGAAGCGCATCTTGGGCCTCTTGAGAGGCCTTTTTTTGAGGTTCATGAGAGGCTTCTTGGGCCTCCTGGGGGGCCTCTTGGGCCCTGAGAGGCCTCTTGGGCCTCCTGCTGGGTTTTCTTAAGCGTCCCGGCAGGCCCCTTGGGCATCCTGCTGAGAGACCTCTTTGGCCTCCTGAAAGGCCTCCTGGGCCTCCTGAGAGGCCTCTGGGGCCTCCTGGGAGGCCTTTTGGGCCTCCTGACGGGTCTCGCCTCCTGGGAAGCCTCCTGGGAGGCCTGACGACGAGGGCGTGATGATTGTGATTGAGGCGGTCGAACGGGACGAGGGCGTGATGATGATGATGATGATGATGATGCTGTTGATGTTGATGCTGCTGATGATGATGATGGTGGTGATGATGCTTCTGTTGATGATGGTGCGTATGATGATGATGATCGTGATGATGATGACGATGACGATGACGACGGCGATGACGACGACGATGCTGATGGTGGTGATGATGATCATGATGATGATGATTATGCTGGTGGTGATGTCGATGCTGCTGCTGGTGATGATGATGCACAGAAACCATACATCATCATGCCTCATACAACATTGTACAGACACCATACATGATCAACCATCATACATCATCAAGCATCAGACACCGTGAAACATCATATGTCATCAAACATCAGACATCATCAAGTCTCATACATCATACAGCATCACACATCATCCAACATCACATACCATACAACATAACACACCATCAAACGCCATACATCATAATACATCCTCTTACATTATTGTACTTTTATACACCATACATCAGAATACACCACCAAACACAATTCATCATAATACATCATCAAACACCGGACATCATACTAGACAACCAGACACCGTACATCATACATTCTCACACATCCTCAAACACCATGCATCGTAATACATTGCACGTCATCAAACAGCATACAACAAACAGCAACCATCAGACATCATCAAACTTCATACATCATACACCAACCATCATACATTATCAAACATTCAACATCATCAAACAACAACCATCAAACAACATACATCATCAAATAACAAACATCATACATCGTCAAACATCGAACATCAAGCGCCACACATCACCAAACATCAGACGTCATCAAGCATCGAACATGAAACATCAAACATCGTACATCATCAAACACCAAACATCAAACACCGCACATCAAGCACCACACAACATTACACATAACTCATCAAACATCATCAACCATCAAACATCGGACACCAAACAACACCAAACATACATCATACATCATCGAACATCAAACACCATACATCGTCAAACATCAAACATCATACATCATACATCAAGCACCAATCATCATTAACCATCATACATCAAACACCAACCATCAACAAGCATCGTTTATCATCAAACACCAAACATCAAACATCAAACATCATTCAACATTCAACATCAAACATCACACATCATACACCTTTAATCACCTTACATCTTACATACGCTAACACCATACATCAATCATCATACACCATCATACACCACCATACATCACCATACATCATCATACATCATCATACATCATCGTGCAACTTCATACATCACCATGCATCATCGTACAACATCATACATCATCGTACATCATCATACAACATCATACACACTCATACACTATCACACAACATCATACACCAGCATACATCATACATGAAACACCCACACCCATACCCACACCCACACCCACAATCTCTTTTTTTGTTAAAGCCGTTGGAAACGCGAAACTTCCATCACCACCCTTAAGTCGTTTCACGGACGAACTGCCCGGCCACCATCCCCCGGTCAGCCCTAGTAGTAGTAGTAGTAGTCGTAGTAGTAGTAGTAGTAGTAGTAGTAGTAGTAGTAGTAGTAGTAGTAGTAGTAGTAGTAGGAGTAGTAGTAGTAGTAGTAGTAGTCGTAGTCGTAGTCGTCGTCGTCGTAACAGTAGTCGTCGCAACAATAATCGTAGTAGTAGTCGCCGTAGTAGCAGCAGCAGCAGCAACAGCAGTAATAGTAGTAGGAGTAGTAGTAGTAGTAGTAGTAGTAGTAGCAATCGCAATAGAAGTAATATCATGATTTTGCTTAGAAGTACTCTTATAACTACGTGTTGTTTTTAACCTAGTATTACGGGTATGAGCCATATTATTCATACGATTACTAATACTATTAGTGGTACTACTATCATTATTATTGGCATAGGTATGCTTCCTCTTGGTCTTCGTCGCACCATTCTCGTTACGCCTCCTCCTCCGCGACCCCCCTTATCCTCGTCGTAGTCCGCCTCCACCCCCGCCCCCCCCTGCCCCCCCCTCCTGCCTGAACCAATCGTCCACTCCTTGAACTCCTGCCGCCCTCCCGCCCTCTGCCCCTCCTCTTCTCCCTCAACCCCTTCCCCTCCATACCTCCCTCCGCCCTTCACCCCTTCCCCGCTCTCTTGACTCCGGAGAAAACTGCTCCCCGGCCCCCTCGGCCCCGTGAGCCCGTCCTATGGCGTTGTACAGCGCGCGGCACACCAGCGCCATGCCCCTATGTCTGTGGTCCAGGTAAACCACGGCGACCTCTCGTGGAGCGTCGTAGGGGAAAGGGCGGGCCGAATGGGTTGCCTGGAAGGCCGTGGGCACGATGATGATGCTGATGATGATGCTTATGATGCTGATGATGATGATGGTGATGATGGTGATGGTGATGATGATGGTGACGGTGGTGATGATGATGATGATGATGCTGATGATGATGATGATGATGATGATGATGATGATGATGATGATGATGATGATGGTCGTGATGGTGATGGTGATGGTGATGGTGATGGTTCTGATAATGATGCTGATGGTGGTGCTGATAATACTGATGATGGCAATACTGATACCAGTGATGATGGTGATGATGAGGATGATGATGGTGATGATGTGGTTCATGGCGGTGGTGATGATGATCATGATTGACGATGATGATGATAATGTGCCAGATGAAGAGGCTCCTGGAGGAGCAGGAAGAGGACATATTGCAGATGTGCCTGACTGTCAGGATGGTAATGCAACGCGTGGCGCAATCCTAAGCGAGCGCCGAGGTCCTGCAACTGAGCCAGCCTATTGTCGTTCTCCGCCTCCCCATCCTCCTTCTTCTGCTGTCCTCCTGCTTTTCGATATCCTCTTCCTCCTCGTCCTCCTTAACCTCCTCGATACCATCAGTGCCCTTCTCTCCCTCTCCTCCTCCTTTCTTCCCCTCCCCCTCCTCCTCCTCCTCCTTCTCCTCCTCCTCCTAGTCCTGTTCGCCCTCCTCCAACTCCTCTTCCACCATGCTTGGCCACTCTGGCTCAAGATGGCTCGAGCTCGCTGTCTTCAGGCGCACAGTTGGTGCGAGCATGGTGAGCAAATGGAACAGCTGCGTAAGCATAAACTGTCGCAGGTCCGCGCGGATGTCTTGGATCGGCGCCTCACCCCCTCCCTGATGCGCGGAGCGCGCCAGTGGCGGCGCCAGAGTCGCCGGCAGAGGCCAGCGCCGATTCAATAAATCTGTGTGGGCCTCCGAATGTGTTCGATTATGATTTGTTATCTTCGAATGGTGATGACGGTCCCAAAAACGTCCAGTGACAGAGCGCGCGGTGACCTCGAAATCCCGAAGGACCTCGCCGCACGGTCCCTCACCGCATTGTTTGCGGGACCCTAAACACCTGGAAGCCCTAATCTTCCGACACTTCCGCGGAGAACGACCCAATCCCCAAAACCGTGCGATGACCTTGAATCCCCACGTGTGCGTTTTAGCAAACAACTGCGGGAAGGTTTTGGTCGTCCCCCTGGCGCCCAATTGCGCGCCCCATCGGGCGCAAAGCGGCATTCACGCATGTCCCTCACAGGGCGCTATCGGGCGCTCTTGGTCGCTAGCGGGCTCCATGTGGGCGCCAGTCGACGCTACTGGGCGCTGTCTGGCGCTGTTGGAGCGCTGCCGCTATCTGAGCGCTATTGGGCGCCGCTCGCAGATATACACATTCCACATTCCATCCAAAAGGAGCGTAAGCTTGCGAGGAGGCGGGCGAGGGTGGGGACGAGGGCGGAGGGACGAGGACGAGAAGGGGGGAGGAGGAGGAGGAGGAGGAGGAGGAGGAGGAGGAGGAGGGAGGAGGAGGAGGAGGAGGAGGAGGAGGAGGAGGAGGAGGAGGAGAGAGGAGGAGGAGGAGGAGGAGAGAGGAGGGGGAGGAGGGAGGAGGAGAGGACGAGAAGGTGGTGGTGGTGGCTTGGGTAAGCAGTCTGGTGAGGCCGCGGGCACTGCCTCTTTAGCGGCACCTCCCACTCAGGGATGGCTGGGGGGGCAGCTCACCACCTGTCGCGGGGGTCTAGTACCGCAACGCCACGGCGCCACTTGGTCCGAGAGACTCCCTGGGGTACCTCCCCTGGGGCACCCTCCCCGCCCCACCTCAACCACAGGAAGGCCCAGCAATACCAGCCCCCAAATACCTGGGAGCGGGATATCCCAGAATAGGAGGGCTCTACTGCTGGGGTCCCGACCCAGGACGAAGGGGACAGGGGGATCCATCCAGGGCAGCCCTGGTGGCCACCCGTGCCGGGCGGAACCTGTGCCGCAGAGTGGGGATGGACAGCGCGAGAGCTCCCGCTCACCTCCGCTGGGGCCTCGCCCGTCCTAGCACATCACGGATGCCACCGCAGGGCGCAGCTGCGAGGCGATGAGAGATGACTGGAAGAGCCCTTCCCGAGTGGGTGCCCCCCGCCACCACCCCGGCTCGGCATCGGGACGCGGCCCGGCCTGCGGGGAGAGACAGGGGGGGAGAAAGAGCCCCCTCGCCCACCCCGAACTCCACCGGCCCCCAGGGGGGCCCCAAGCCAGGGAACGGGCGAGGCCACCGCAACAAAACAGAAAGCCCCAGGAACCCCAGGGGAGCACACCCCGAAAGCCACAGGCCCCCAGGGGGGCCCTCGCCAGGAAACGAGGCGAGGCCACCGAGACAGAAACCAGAGCCCCAGGAGCCCCAGAGGGGGGAGGGGGAGGAGGAGGGGAGGGAGCACTAGGCAGGGAGGGAAGGAGGGAGGAAGGGAGGAGGGAGGGGGAGGGGGGAGGAGGAGGAAAGACAGGAGGAGGAGGAGGAGGAGGAGGAGGAGGAGGAGGAGGAGGAGAAGGGAGGAGGAGGAGGAGGAGGAGGAGGAGGAGGAGGAGGAGGAGGAGGAGGAGGAAGAGAGTTGTGGTCGCCACGCCGTTCGGGCGCCGTCGACTGCGGCAGGAGGGCCCAGAAACGGATCGAAGTGAGTCGGCTCGGCGATCGACGTGCGTCGGCTCGGCGGGACTCGGCCACTGAATCAGGAGCAGTCGTATCGGCTGGAAGTCGGCCGGCTAGCAGTTCCCCCACTGAGAACAACTGGCATCCACATCGGAATCCGAAGTCAGATCGAATCGAAATCGGAGTCGACCGACATCGAATCGAATTGGGTCGGAGGAGTCGAAATTCGGGGATCTACTGGCCCGGGTCAATCCAAACCCGGGTCAGTCGGGCTTTGCAGGATTCCACAAGAACCTGTAGGATCCTGCACCCAAGCCAGGGTCAGTGCAACCCTGGCCCTGCAGGATTGTGCAAGATCCCGCGCTCTGACTGACCCCCGTGAGCTCTGACCACCGTCTCTTGGGCCACGAGAAACGAGCCCCGTCGTGGCCCCAGAGGTGAGTCCTGTGGTGGCCCCAGCTCTGCCGCCGCGGGGCGCGGTGTGCAGAAAACGGCAGCAGCCGCACGGTGGCGGGCGCTGGCCGCGGCCGACGACAGCCTGGCGGAACGCAGACAGATGAGGCACACAGGGACAAAGGTGGGGCCAGAGAGAAACCGCCCCAAACGGCCTCTGGAAGAGAGGACACGTGACTATCCAGCTGGGCTCGCTCCTGAGCCACATCTCGGGACCACCCCCTTCATCTACGAACCTGGGAGCACCTTCGGGATCCTCTGACCCGAGTCGATCCAGACCCAGGTCAGTCAGGCGCGGCGGCGGCGCCGCCGCAGTCGCCAGCGTCGTCGCCGACGCCACCGCGCAGCCGCCGCGCAGTCGCCGCCCCAGCCCCCGTCGCTGCCGGAGCCGCCGCCGCCGCCGCCGCCGCCGCCTCCTCCTCCTCCTCCTCCTCCTCCTCCTCCTCCTCTGCAGCCGATGTCCGTCATCCTCTCCGGGGCCGCGGGACTTTTCTGCGACGGCGGCGGGCGGCGGCGGGCGCGGGCCGCCGCGCCCGCTCGCGGCGCGCCCGCGCTCGGCGGCAGCCCGCGATCCCGAGGCCGCTGCTCCTCCCCGTGGGGGGGGGGGGCGGGCACGCCTGCGCGACGAAGACCCGGACCTTCCAGGGTGGAAAAAAAAGCCGTCCAGACCTACAGACCTAGCGTTCGTTTTCTTGTTCGGCGTTTCGGCGTTGGGCGGAAGGGGGGTGGAGGGGGGCGTCTGGCTCCGGACCTCTGCTTCTACGTAGCGCCACGGTTTGCGAGAGTGCGTCCTTTGGGGGAGGCTCTACTTGCTCGAAACAGGCGCCAAAAGCAACCAAGATCTGCTCCATGGGGGGGAAGGAGGAGGGGGTATCGGCAAAACCGTGAATAAGCAAACGATCACTGCTACCTGGACTGCCTAAAAAACCTCGACGGGAATTCAGACGTCAAGGTCCTGGTGCTATTCTTTGGCGCTCCTGAAAGCCCGGGGAGGGGGCCGGGCCCTGCCGGCGCGAGGGGGGCCAAGCGGCGACCGACCATGAGAGCGGTGGCCCACGCGCGGGCCGCCTGCGCTGGGCGCCACCGCGCGGAAGGCGAGGGCGCTTCCGCACGCGGCCTTCCGGCCCAGAGCCCCGAAGGCGTAATTGCTTGTTCACGACGTCGGCTGTTCTTCCTAAACGCATCGTTTTTCGACGGCCTCGGGGCCCGGCGAGGGCCCCCAGAGGCAGAGAATAGAGAAAGAACGCCCGTCGTGATTGTTCTTAGGTCGGGCATGTCCACCTGCAGTTGGATTCGGGGCGATAGTTAAAAAACAATAAAAATGCCCGCCATCGTCAAAAAATAAGGAACATATCGTCCCCAGACTATTTCCCAACCATCCTGTGGTGTTGGGTCCTCGTTTTGAAGAGACGTCGCCCCGCGTTCCTTCCTCCTCCTCCTCCTTCCTCCTCCTCCTCCCCTTCCTCCCTCCTCCTCCCCCTCCCACACCCATTCTGGCACACCCCTCACACGCTTCGTGGCCCCATAGGGAGCTCCACCGAAGGCCCCAGTGGCTGCGCCCGCATGCGGTTCCACCCCCATTCTGGCACACCCCTCACACGTTTCGTGGCCCCATAGGGAGCTCCACCGAAGGCCCCAGTGGCTGCGCCCGCATGCGGTTCCACCCCCCATTCTGGCACACCCCTCACACGTTTCGTGGCCCCATAGGGAGCTCCACCGAAGGCCCCAGTGGCTGCGCCCGCATGCGGTTCCACCCCCATTCTGGCACACCCCTCACACGTTTCGTGGCCCCATAGGGAGCTCCACCGAAGGCCCCAGTGGCTGCGCCCGCATGCGGTTCCACCCCCCATTCTGGCACACCCCTCACACGTTTCGTGGCCCCATAGGGAGCTCCACCGAAGGCCCCAGTGGCTGCGCCCGCATGCGGTTCCACCCCCCATTCTGGCACACCCCTCACACGTTTCCCCATAGGGAGCTCCACCGAAGGCCCCAGTGGCTGCGCCCGCATGCGGTTCCACCCCCATTCTGGCACACCCCTCACACGTTTCGTGGCCCCATAGGGAGCTCCACCGAAGGCCCCAGTGGCTGCGCCCGCATGCGGTTCCACCCCCCCATTCTGGCACACCCCTCACACGTTTCGTGGCCCCATAGGGAGCTCCACCGAAGGCCCCAGTGGCTGCGCCCGCATGCGGTTCCACCCCCCCTTCTGGCACACCCCTCCCCCATTCTGGAACACCCCTCACACGTTTCGTGGCCCCATAGGGAGCTCCACCGATGGCCCCAGTGGCTGCGCCCGCATGCGGTTCCACCCCCATTCTGGCACCCCCCGTCACACGCTTCGTGGCCCCATAGGGAGCTCCACCGAAGGCCCCAGTGGCTGCGCCCGCATGCGGTTCCACCCCCCGTTCTGGCACACCCCTCACACGTTTCGTGGCCCCATAGGGAGCTCCACCGAAGGCCCCAGTGGCTGCGCCCGCATGCGGTTCCACCCCCCCTTCTGGCACACCCCTCACACGCTTCGTGGCCCCATAGGGAGCTCCACAGTGGCTGCGCCCGCATGCGGTTCCACCCCCCATTCGGCACACCCCTCACACGTTCGTGGCCCCATAGGGAGCTCCACCGAACGCTCCAGTGGCTGCGCTCGCATGCGGTTCCACCCCCCATTTCGGCACACCCCTCACACGCTTCGTGGGTGGCTCCATGGGGAGCTCCACCGAACGCCCCAGTGGCTGCGCTCGCATGTGGTTCCCCCCCCCATTTCGGCACACCCCTCACACGGTTCGTGGCCCCATAGAGAGCTCCACCGAAGGCCCCAGTGGCTGCGCTCGCATGCGGTTCCACCCCCTTTTTCGGCACGCCCTTCACACGTCTCGTGGCCCCATAGGGAGCTCCACCGAACGCCGCAGTGGCTGCGCTCGCATGCGGTTCCACCCCCCATTTCGGCACACCCCTCACACGCTTCGTGGCTCCATAGGGAGCTCCACCGAAGGCCCCAGTGGCTGCGCTGGCATGCGGTTCCACACCCCATTCTGGCACACCCCTCGCACGTTTCGTGGCCCCATAGGGGGCTCCACCAAAGGTCCCAGTGGCACTGCCCGCTTGCGTCCGCCACCACCCAGCACAGCCCTTGTTCCCTGCGCTTCACCCACCCAGAACAGCGCTTCGTAGCCCTATAGGGAGCTCCACCAAAGGTCCCAGCGGCACCGCCCGCATGCGTCCGCCACCACCCTGCGCAGCCCTTGCTCCCTGCCTGCGTTTCACCCACCCAGTACAGCGTTTCGTGGCCCCATAGGGAGCTCCACCGAATGTCCCAGTGGCACCGCTCGCATGCGTCCGCCACCACGCAGCACAGCTCACCGCGTCTCACCCACCCAGTACAGCGCTTCGTGGCCCCATAGGGAGCTCCACCGAAGGTCCCAGTGGCACCGCCCGCATGCGTCCGCCACCACCCAGCACAATTGCGGCATTCACAACTGCATATGGTTGGGTCCTTCGCCAGGCTAATTTTTTTATTATGTTTGTTGAATCCTCCTCCTGTAGAGGGGGACATGCCCGACTTAAGATTGCTTCGCAGCGCGGGGGGGTCCGTCGCGGGCAGCCTGCACGCGAGTGCCCGCCCTGCCGGGGCGCCCGCCCCGCGCGTCGATCCCTGCGCCGCCCGCCCTCCGTGGCAACCCATGGGGGCCTCCTATACCAAAGGGGCCAAGGGGCACACAAAGAAACAGACACAATTCCCAGGATTCCCCTTATTTCAAACATTTGTTGAATGTTCGGCTTCCCCCCCTGCTGCCCATAGTTTCCCGTAATGTCCGGGGGATCCACGATTAATTGTGTCTGTGTGTTTTTCCCCTCCTGATACACCACCTTTCGGAAGCTGGGCGAGGGCTGGCAAATCCGTGGCTGCTGAAACGGTCTTCCCGGGAGAAAAATAATTATCCCCCGAACAAGACTCAGCACGCCAAATAGTGAACGGGCTGCTTCCCAGAAGTAACAAACAATTTCCTGGAGCTCCGTTTTGGCAGCCACGGGTTTGCCATCCTTCGCCTGGCTTCTGAACCTTGTTGGCTCTTGCAAATCGACGCTGAATCGACGCTATCCGACGCTTATCGACTGCCAGACGCTGAACGACGCCTGTGCGCGCCGTGGTTTGTTCTCAACGTCGACCCCCTGCAGAGGTCTGGACCCTTCCCTGGGACCCGTTTTTCATCCTCGGGTCGTTTTTTGACGGTCGCGGGGCCCGGCGAGGACCCTGGATGCCAAAAATGGCCGAACATCTCCCGTCGAGTTTTTTTTGCTACTGCTCGAGGGGGTCTGGGACATCGGTTTCGCCTCGCGCCGAACGACAACGGCAACAAAAAGCGGCGCTCCGCGCGGATTTCGTGGATCTGCGCTGGACCCCCCCTCCCTGGCGCGCGGAGCGCGCCAGGGAAGGGAGCGCCACAAGCTTACGTTTACGGCGCCTTTCCCATCCTCGCACACCTGCTCGGATCCCCTCTGGGAGACCTAGAGTTCACGAGGCTCCCGCGCTTTTGCTGCCGCACCCGCCCGGCCCGCGGCCCGCCAGGCACCGCCGCCCCCGAGCGCTCGGCTCCGCGAGGCGGGCCCCATCGTCTGCTCCCCGCCGGCCCCCCGCCGGCGCTCGGCGCTTGGAAGCCCTCGCCAGAGGGGCCCCCCGTCGGCGGCCCTCGGCGGTCCCCATGGCGGTCGCGCGCGCCAAGGGCCCGGGCCCTGACCTCCCATGGGACGCACGGAAGCATCCCAGTCCTGTACGTCCTCCGTGGAGGCGCGAGTCCGACCCGAACACATAGCACACCCATCTTGTAGTAGGCCGTTTCCCGAGCGGTGTGGCCAGAAAGCGCCCGCCACGACGCAGATACTACAAGATTTCTCGGTGCGCGCGTCGCCCCTGGAGGGGCGACGCACATATAGGACAAGTATGTTGGGGTGACGCCGAAAGGACTTGGACCCCGACCTCCCAGCTGAAGCACAGCACCAGGACCCCGACAACTAAATCCCCGCCGAGGTTTATAAACAGTCCAGATGGCGAATTCTGGGACCCCGGAACCCCAAAATGGTGCCATCTCTTGGAGGGCAACTGATTGCTTCCGCCGCCTTCCGCCAGCCTTCCGCCGGCCTTCCGCCGGCGGAGGCCGCCTCGCGTTACTTCCGAGGACCTTCCGCCGCCTTCCGCCGAGGAAGAGATGACAACTCCTTCGGCCCTCGAATGCGAGGCCCTTCTTGGAACGCCTCATGCAGGTCCTGTGAGTCTGTGGAGTGCTATTTCTAGCGCTCTGGAAGGTCAGGGGAGGCCGGCCCTCCAGGTGTTGCTAGCACCCTGGGATCTCCGACGCCGACAAGGACAAATGGAAGCGTCGCGAAGAAGCACGACCAGAGCCCCAGACCCCACCTCCCCGCGCCACTCTTCGAGCCCCGATCGACCTGTGAGGGCCCCGGGGCCCGAACGCAGGCGAAAACGCCCAGCTCGGAAAAAACGGAGCGCATTTTTCATCCGCGGCCATGACGAGCGCTAATAGGGGGGGAGGGATGGGAGGGGACATAACGTAGCGATCCCCCCCCACACCCAGACTGTGGTACCGGACGCACTGCGGCAGTGCCAGGGACGCACTGAGGGGGGAGGCGTTACGTTATGGCCAGTATGGGGGGGGGAAGGGGAGGGCGAATGACGCGCATTATGGCCCAGAGGGTAAAAACAAACACCCTGAAGGAGAGGAGAGAGGGAGGGAAAAGGAGGACCCACCCTTACACCAGACACCCATCGGCACGGGAGAGGGGGGAAGGAGCGAGGGAGGGCCTCGCCGCCGGCACTTTGCGGGGGAGGGGCCT
>CAUYUJ010000896.1:45000-92500 GCA_963575745.1 Prorocentrum cordatum
GCGGAGCACATTCGTCTTGAGTGTGCAGCAGATCCCAGGAGGGAGCACAGATCGTTTAACAGAAAGGGAGCTCTCGCCTAGCACCGCGCACAGTCGTCTTGAAGCCATGCAGCAACAGCAACAATGCCAACGCCAACGCCAACAACAACAACAATAACAACAATAACAACAACAACAACACCAACAACAACAACAACAACAACAGCAACAGCAACATTAACAACTACAAAAACAACAACAAAAACAACAGCAACAACAACAACAACAACAACAACAACAACAACTACAGCAACAACAACAACAACAGCAACAACAACAACAACAACAACTGCAGCAACAACAAGAGCAACTATGAAGACATGATCCGTTTCGAAGAGGGGGTCTCGCTAAGTGTGGCCCTGAACGTCAAGACGAGGAACTTGGACATGGGTAACACTTCGCAGATCGAGGGCGGTTCGTTTACAATGCAGCAATCGTGCTGCCGTAATTAACGGGTAAAAGTAACTTTTTCTGGCCGCGGCGGCCCTAGGCCATAACGAGAGTCCACGACAGAAATCTAAGGAACGGCCCAGGAACCCAAGCCCCTCCTGAGCCTGGAGCGGCCCTTGGTCCAGCGTCTTGACAGTTTGGGGCTCCAGCGTGAGACTTCCTCAATGCTCTTGCCCAAACATATAAGCTTGCACCACTCCTCCTCCCCTCATCATCATCTTCAGCAGCATCATAATGGTCCTCATCATCATCATCATCAGCAGCAGCAGCATCAGCAGCATCAGCATCAGCATCAGCATTGTCGCTCATCATCAGCATCATCATCCTGATCAGCATCACAACCACCACCATCATCATCATCATCATCATCATCAGCATCATCATCATCAGCAGCATCAGCATCATCACCATTTTCACCAGTCTCATCATCGTCGTTAACAGCATCAGCATCAGCATCAACCACATCATCATCGACATCGTCGTCCTCAGCATCATCATCATCACAACCACCACCAGCATCAGCATCATCATTATCATCATCACCACCACCATCATTACCACCATCATCAGCATAATCACCTCCACAACCACCACCATTATCATCACCATCGTCATCATCATAAGAATCATCATCGTGTTCATCATCATCAACATCATGTATCACCATCGTTCTCGTCATCGTCATCGTCATCGTCATCGTCATCAACATCATCATTAGCATCATCAGCAGCAGCAGCATCACCATCACCAATCATCATCGTCATCACCATCATCATCATCATCATCATCATCATCATCATCATCAGCATCATCATCATCATCACCATCATCACCACCATCATTTTGTATGCATTATCCTCCCCCTCCTCCTCCCCCTCCTCCTCCTCCTCCTCCGCCTCAATCCTCTGCCTCCGCCTTCGGCATGCTCGCTCCCCCGCTCCCGCTTGCTCATCAATTTTCTCCACCACCTCGTCGGTCTTCGTCCCCCGCCTCCTCGTCAGTCTTCCTCCTCTCCCTCCTATACCTCCTCCTCCTCCTCCTCCTCCTCGACTTGGCCCTCGTCCTCGTCCTCATTGTAGGTATCCTCCTCGTCCTCTTCCTCCTCCTCCTCCTCATCCTCCTCCGCTCGGGGGGGATGTCGAGAAGGGGCAGGGGGGGAGGGAAGGTGGGAACCAGGTTGAAAGACGAAATGCAGAGGGAGGAAGGAAAACTCGATCCTCGGACCTGGTCCATCGACCCTTGCAGCTCGAACCTCGAAGCTCAACCCTCGCTTCTCGAGCCTCGATCTTCACCTCGATCCTCGACTCTGGATCCTCCGAGAAGGAGCCGCCACGGCGACGGCGACGACGACAACGCAGAAAACGACGACGACGACGACGACGACGACGACGACGACGACGACGACGACGACCACGACCACGACGGCGACGGAGACGGCGACGGCGACGGCGGCGGCGACGACGACGGCGGCGACGACGATGATGGCGGCGGCAGCGAAGGCGACGGCCGCGGCGATGGCGGAGGCGGCCGCGGCGGCGACGTCAGCGGCGACGGCGACGGTGGCGGCGTCGACCAGCGGCAATGTCGGAGGCGGCGGCGGCGGCGGCGACGGCGACGGCGACGGCGGCGGCGGCGAGCGGCGACGTCGGCGGCGGCGCCAGCGATGGCGGCGGCGGCGACGTCGACGGCGGCGGCGGCTCGGTAGGCCACGCCTTGCGGCTGTCGGCCTCCCGGAGGGCCTCGTGGAGGGACACCGCCTCCGGCCGGGGCGGCGAACACATACGTCAGTAGCACCCGAGCCTCAGCATGTGTGCGGTCGTCTTTGGATGGGCAGATGCTGGGAACCAAAAATATACCCCATGTGCGCGACTCTGGGGCGAGGTAAGCCACGCGTGCCAGGCGCGCCACGCGCGCAAGGTGCGCCACGCACTCCTGGGGCCCAGGCGTGCCCAGCACGCCTGGTGCGCCAGATGCGCCACGTGCTCCATGTGCGCCAGGTGTGCCGCATGCTCCAGCCGCTCCAGGCGCGCCACGTTCGGAACACGTGCAGAGTGTGCCAGGTGCGCCCGCGCACGTGACAGCACGCATCGGGAATCAAGTCGGCCTTACCACCCTTGTCAAAAACCAATGCGCAATCGCGGCAGGGTGGCAATCATGGTGTCTAGTGGGCCTGCACACAGCAGGCAATACGCCATCACGGTCGAAGAGGAGGAGGAGGAGGAGGAGGGGAATCAGGAACAGGAGGAGGAGGAGGAGGAGGAGGAGGAGGAGGAGGAGGCGGACCATGGCCTGGGGACCAGGAGGAGGGGAGGAGAGGAGGAGGAGGAAGGGAGGAGGAGGAGGAGAAGGAGACAGGAAGAGGAGAAGGGAGAGGTGGAGGAGAAGGAGAGAACGGGGGGAGGCTCGTGTGGGGGACAATGCTGGGGTGGGCTGGCTCAGGGGGGCGGGTGGAAGGAAGGCACATCGAACTTAATATCGACGCCGGGGCGGCTCTATCAGGCCCCTCCCGGCGACGACTGGGCGACTGCGGATGGGGGAGGGGGGGGGAACGCATCCGCCCCGGGGCCCCCCTCCCCCGCCGCCGCTGCCCCTGGGCAGGCGGGCGGGCGGGGCAGGCGGGCGGGCCGGCGGGGCAGGGCGGGATGGGGCGTGCCGTGGGCGGTCTGCGCAGGCCGGCCGGGCCTCCGGGGGCTGCTCGCGGCGTGCCCCGGCGCGCGGGCGGCGACGCGGCGGGCGGGCGGGGGCGGGCGGCGCGGCGGGCACGCAGGGGGCGCACGCAGGAGGGAGCGGGCACTGTGAAGGCAAGGGCGCGTCGGGGAGGCGTTCGATGCTGGCCACAGGAGGGCTGGGCATGCGACCTCCTGTGTGTATCCCGGCGGTGGGATGTGGACGCAGGGCCGCTGGGCCTGGCCCACGGCGGAGGGAGCGGGAAGGGGAGGAGGAGAGAGGGGGGGGGCAAGCTGGGTGCGCAAGCGTCATATCTGACGTCCTGCCCCTCCCTCCCATCCCCTGCCATTGCGTAGATCTCTCTATTCGCACAGTCGGATGTCGAACAGGGCAATAATCCCAAGAGAAAACGCGATGCATGGTATAGCACGGCATAGAAGAGCACGACATAACGTAGCGTGTCGTAGCACGATTTGGAATAGCCGAAACAATGAAATGAGGTCAACGCTGCAGCGAGAGCATGATTTGGAAGGACTGAGAATGGGAAAATGGATTGGAAGGACTGAGAACGGGAAACTGGAGACAACGCTGTAGCGAGAGCGCCATTCGGAAAGGACTGAAAATGTCCGGATTGGAAAACACATATTAATAATCAACTCGGCGGCATCCTGCGTGGTCAAAACATGCGCGTAAGAGGCCGGGACACCTTACTGGCGTCGTCGGGGGGAGACAGGAGAGTAGCATTCATGGTGTGAAACTGCGGAGGGGGCGGAGCAGGAAAGGAGGAGGGAACAAGTGCGGGGACGACGGGGGGCGAGCGAGAGGGGGGAGGAGGTTGGCGTTAGGTCGGGCATGTCCTCCTACAGGCGGATCTTGGAAGAAACATGCGAATAGTCAAACAATAATCAACATGGTCGAACATAGTCGAAAAGAGCGTCCCCGGACGATTGCTGGATTCTGTCTCGGCTGTTCCTCCTGCAGAGGGCCAGGTCCGACTTGAGGTGGGCGACCAGTACGAAGAATCCGACCCTGCCTTGCCTCCTGCCCTCTCAGAGAGCGGCGGCCTGCGGCCGAACGCGCCCGCACGAAGGAGAGGCCCCACCACTGCCCCCTGGTGTGCCCAGCGGGGGCTGCTGCCCTCCGATGCGCTGTGCGCTCTGCAGGCGGGCTGCCCGCCGGAGGCATTCGTGAAGGGGCCCTCGGACAAACATATTGATAGACACGAATCCCAAGACTCCCAATATTTTTCCATATCTTCTGGACTTTCGTCTTCCACCCCGCTTCTCACTTTTTCCTATATTTTCTCGGGGGTCGACGATTCGAGGCTTCCCAGATGGGGTCGTAGTAGTTGGGGTCGGAGGATCGCGCCGCATCAGCAATGCATCAGCGATGCTTATCGGCGATGCAACGGCGATGCATCGGCGACGCCAGCGTGGAGAACATCTGGCTCCACATCGAGCCGCATCGACGATGCGGCGCGACCCTCCGACCCCATCTACTCCGACCCCCTCTGGAAGGCCTAGATCTAGATCTATGGACTCAGGGGGGGCCTGACACAATTTTCTCACCGAGCGTCCTAACCTTCCACAGGGAGAAGCATCTGTCGAGCCCCCTCCAGAGGGAGCAGTCGTCGGGAATCAGAGGCCCCGCCGACCTCTGCCGACGGCACCATCCGGCCGAGCAGGCGCCGGAGCACCCTAGGGGGGGGGGGGGGGGCAGCACACAATGCCTGTCGCCATCTCAGTCCGTGGATGCTGCCCCCCCCTGACATCCAATCCCAGCGGTGCCGGTGGACTCCGAGGAAAACCCTTCGAGGAACGGCAGGCGCGGGTGGGAATTGAGGCGGGGGCGGGAGGAGGGAGGGAGACTGCCATGGCACTGCCATGCGAACTCGCTCAATTACTGCGTCGGCCCCCCAGATGCCAATGGGCACGCTCACGTCCAAACATTGCTGCGAGAAGATGCCACCGTCACGACCTACCCCAGTGGGCAGCCACCACATCCCAGAACACGATGCACTTGGACAGCCACAAATTTGCAAGGCATCCCAAAAAACAGCTCGAGGGCATCAGGAGGGAAACGCACAGTAGCAGGAGGGCCTCCTGAACCTCAACCATACCGCTGCACACATCCCCGCGCGGCACTACTCCTCGCACCACCACCCCCTGCGTCCGAGCCGCGTCCTCGCATAAGCCATTTGATGTGCACCGCTCACTCGGTGACCACCCACCCCCACGCACGGCACAGCAAGGACACTGGCCCGCGGGAAGAGATTAAATGGATCCCTCAACGAGCCGCCCCACTGAAGGCGGCCGCGGTGCCACCTCTGTCGAGGCGGTGTGCCTGTGAGGCCAAGCACGGGCACCGACGACGATGAGCAATTTCCGCCCCCCCCCCCCCCGCGGGGGAGGGAAAAAACAAAACAGCCAATCTTGGCAAGTTCGCGCCATGTTAGACATCGCACCCCTCCCTCCCATGCCTTACCACGGAGTTGAGTTTTCTCTAAGAAGTCGAATGCCGAAGGAGAGGTGAATCCTCAAAGGGTAACTTTGCCCATGACGGCCCTGCATATCACAACATTGGAGGTGCAAGATGCAGGCGGAAGGACTGGAAGGGGCATGAGGTAGGCGGAGGGACGGAGGAGGGAAGAGGAGCATCGACGGATGGGGCAGGAAGCCAGGCGGAGCAAGGCGGCGATGAATGCAAGGAGTCCTTCTACATATATGTGGCATCCGTTTCACCGGGATCACAACTCTTGCTGATGCAAGGACAGGGCCAGCGACGCGGCGAGGGCGACGTTCGACTGAACGGAGGCACTACAACCCTTTAAAGTGACCAGCACTGCAATCAAAGCACAGCTCTCGAGTCCGAACAAAAACGCTTAGGCATGCCAAAAAAATATCGGAAATGACGTTTCGGCAATCCTGCCTGTTAAAAAAACCAGACGTCGGGGACCTACTGACCCGGATCTTTGCAAATCTGGGTCAGTCCGGATCTGCAAGATCCTGCAGGATCCCGCAGGATCCTGCACCCAAGCCCAGGTCAGTGCGCCCATGGCCCTGCAGGATCCTGCAATACCCCGTGCTATGGCTGACCCCCGTTTACCTTGACCCCCGCCTCTTGAGCCCCGAAGACAAGCGGCGGCAAACATGTAGACAGTGCCCTGGAAGAGAGGGCAGACGTTCGCATACCTAGTAACGGTATCACTCCTGGCACTGGCACCGACGGCCCGGCGGTCTGGGCCAGACGCAGCCGACCCCACACCCTAGCGGCGCTCTGCCACCAGGGAGGGCGGAAGCACTCGAGAGTCCGGGGACGGGGGTTACCCCGAGGAGGAATAATAATAGTAGTAGCAACCATAGAATTCGCCGGCCCAACGGGCCAGAGGCGTGCTAAAATCTCCGGTAACTGCTAAATAATACTTCTACTTCGCGCGCGCGGGGCGGCCCCTGGGGGTCCCCGGACGAAAAGTACCCCGGGCGATCCCCGGCAGACTCGGGTCAGAGATGGTTTTCCTCCTGGGCGCCGCCCCCGTGGCCCTCCAGAGAGCCCCAAGAAGGGCCACGAGGCCGCCAAGAGCCCTCAAAGATGGTTCAAGAGTGCTCCGAGATGCCACACGATCGTTCCAAGACGCCCAAGATGGCCCCCAGACGCCCCAAGAGGCCTCCAAGAGCACTCCCCAGAGGGCCCCAAGAGGCAAAATTCATTACTTTTCCTTAGGTTTTGGGCAGATTTTGGCGTGTCCATCTTTTCGGCTTCCCGACGCCCCAAGACGGCCCAAGAGGCCCCCAAGATCGCCCCAAGAGGGCCCAAGAAGCTCCCAAGAAGGCCCCAAGATGGCCCAAGAGGGCTCCAAGACGGCCCCAGAGGCATCCAAGACGGCCCAAGAGGGGCCCAAGAGGGCCCCAAGCGATGCCCCAAAGGGGGAACACAAAACAAAACTTCGAGCCCTCGGCCTTAAGAAGCCCCCAGGAGGCCTCAAGAGGCCCCTGAGAGGCCCCAAAAGCTCCCAAGAGGCCCTCAGGAGGCCCCCAAGCGACGCTGAAGAGGCCCCCCCCCCCCCAGCGGCCCCAAGAGGCTCAGTCATGCGAAATGGGCCGGCGGAATGAGCGAAGCGATTCAATAATAAGAATAGGCGCACAGTGTTCGATGAATGTCAAGCGTACGTGGGACGGGTGGCCATCAGCTGGCCTATGTATGTGGAACGTGCAGCACCGCCCGTGCGTTAACATGAAATGCAACGCGCAAGCATTCCGAACATCTTCTTTCACACCGCTGCCAGCCGAAGCTGGAAAGCACCAGGGGAGGAAGCGGGGGGCCTAGAGAGGAAGACTGGACGGCGGAGGGAGGGCGCCTCTTGAGCGGGGGGCCGAGCAGGGGAAGGACAAAAAAGTTGGGCACCCGTGTAGGCGCGGGGCACCCAGGACAGGGCGCACCTGTCTTGGGATGGGGGGGCGTCTGCCCCTTGCTCGTGCTGCGGCTGGCCTCGGCTCGCCGCGCACCCCACCCTTGCTGCTCCTCCTCCTCCTCCTCCTCCTCCTCCTCCTCCTCCTCCTCCTTTTCCCCCTTCCTCCCGCGGCGGCGGCCACCGCAGCACGCCGCAGGGCCCCTCCACATGAGAGGCCGTTGCTGGAATCCTGGGCCAGAGTGCTGCCGCGGCGTGAGTTGGCGCCCCCCCGAAACGTCGTCGGCTGGCGGCGACAGAGGTGATCCCGGGGGGGGGGGGGGCAGTGGGCGCGGGGAGTTGTGGGCATGGGTTGTCCGGGGGGGGGGGCATCATCGTCGCGGGAGAGAGAAGCGGGGGGGCGCAGTGAGCGCGCGGAGTTGTGGGCATGGTTGTCCGGAGGGGGCGGCCATCTTCGTCGCGGGAGATCGCAAAGGGAGCACCTCCTGAGAAGAGGGTGGGCCCTCGCGACGAGTCCGCCTGTGCTGCGGCGCCGAAAAGGGCATGTGGGAGGCGCGAGACCCCGGCTGGCATAGGGGCGGCAGTTGGCTCTCGGCTTGCATGCCATTGAAGTGACAGCTGACCTCGCGAGCTCCGCGCCCATCTTCGAGGGGAACGGGGGCAGTCGTCAGGAGAGGGGTCGCGGGGAAGAAGCGAGGGAGCTGATCATCTCCAGTGGAGCTGCCGCCGGCTCTGACGCCGGGCGGCAAGAGGAGGATTCGGCGTATCGGGCTCGACCGAAGTCGGGTCCTCGTCCTCCTCGTGGTTTGGAGAGAGGGCGCCGTCTGCGTTTCCGCGCTCGTGCTGCTGGGAGCGGTAGCCGCTGTACTCGCCGTAGACGTGGCCGTAGCTCCGGCGCTGCACTGAGGTGCTCTGCTGGAGGTCGCGCTGCTCGCTCGTCTCGTTGCCCAATCTGGCGGGGCGACAGCCTGTCGTAGGCGTAGTGCCGCACGCGTGCTGCACATAACCGCCGGCCAAGGACCCCTGGGCGTGTGTGTCCTCCTCTGGTTCCTCCGCCTCCGTTTCGTCGAGGCCGCCGTGTTGGCCGTGGCCGTCGCGGGGGCCGTCGGTAAGGCCGTCGTGGGGGCTGTCGTGGGGGCCGTCCTGGCGGTCGCGGGGCGGTCGCCGGCGTCGGTGTTGCAGGGGGGAAGCATCGTCGAGGTTGTCATCGCTGTCGTGGCGGGTCGCGGGGGCCGTCGGGTTTGGCAGGGGGTCGAGGGGGCAGTCGGTCAGGGGGATCGCGGGGCAGTGGACCGTTGGGTCGGCGGTCTGATCGTCCGTCCTGTAGACCGTCCAGCTGCCCGCGAGGGAAGCACTGCCTGCGTAGCCGAGGCTATCCCAGTTTGGGGTCGGGCGCGGCATCGGGTAGGGAGTGGGTCGGGGCGTCGCTCTGCAGGTCGATGAGAGCGTCGGGAAGGGCGTCGCGAGGCGTTGTTTGAGCCGTCGGTCGGTCTGTCCTCGCGCCCGTCGTGGCAATCGCTGGCATCAGCGTCTTAGGGGGGGACCTCGTTATGGTCGTAGTCGCCGTCGCGGCGGGCGTCGTCTTCGTCTCCGTCGGGGCGGGAGTCTGTCGCGGGGGCCATCGTTGAGGCCACTTCGGGGGGGGGGGCGCAGCGGGGCCCGTCGCCCAGATCCCGTCGTGGCAGGGCGTCGTGGCGGTGGGCCGCGGTAGCCGTCGGGTTTGGCAGGGGGTCGTGGGGGCATTCGGTCGGGGAATCGCGGGGCACTGGATCGTTGGGTCAGCGGCCTGGTCGTCCGTTCTGGCATACTGTCCAGCTGTCCGCGAGGGAAACAGTGCCCGCGTAGCCGAGGCTTGCCCAGTTTGGGGTCGGGCGCGGAGCGCGCGTCGGGTAGGGAATGGGTCGGGGCGTCGGTCTGCAGGTCGGCGAGAGCGTCGGGAAGGGCGTCGCGAGGGGCGTCGGCGTTGACGGGTCGGTCGGTCTGTCCGCGCGCCCGTCTTGGCAAACGCTGGGATCGGCGTCTTAGGGGGGGGGCCTCGTTATGGTCGCGGTCGCCGTCGCGGCGGGCGTCGTCATCGTCGCAGTCGGGGCGCGGCCGTCGCGGGGGCCAACGCGGGGGCCGCCGCCGGGGGCCGTCGCAGCGCCCCGTCGCGGAGGCATTCGCCGGGGCCGTTTCGTGAGGCCGTCGCGGGGCCCGTCGCGCAGTGGCCGTCGCAGGGGGCCGTCGTGGCGGTGGGTCACGGGAGCCTCGGGCTGGGTGGGGGGTCGTGGGGCCGTCGGGGAAGTCGGGCGCGGGGTCCCTTTGAGCGGCCCTGGTTGTCTCTATGACCATCTCCCCACGCATGCCCTCCACGGGCCCCCGCTCAGGGCGCGCAGCCGCTCAGGACCTGGATGGGGGAGGAGGAGGAGGAGGAGGAGGAGGAGGAGGAGGAGGAGGAGGAGGAGGAGGAGGAAGAGGAGGAGGAGGAGGAGGAAGAGGAGGAGGAGGAGCAGGAGCAGGAGCAGGAGCAGGAGGAGGAGGAGGAGGAGCGAGCGAGCGAGCGGGCGAGCGAGCGAGCGAGTCACCTTGGCAGCAGTTCGGCTTCGGCGCGTCGAGCACGGGCCTGCGAGGATCGGGCGCCTCTCAGCGCCCAGTGTCTGTGGGCGAGGAGGCAGCGCGCCTGGGGGAGCCCGCGAGGGCCTATAAAGCCTCGGGCCCCTCGTCGGCCCTAGGCCGTCTCAAACCGCCAAATCCTCAGCAAAACGAGACGGCGAAACTCTAGGCTCAACCCTCTCACGACCTGCATTCATGCGAGCATGTACGTGCTTAGTGGACGCTAGGGCATCAAGATAAGAGTATTATGCGCATCGCGAGCTCGCTGACGCAGATGTACTCGAGATCATTGAGCGTGAAACGACGGCGCGTTGCGCATCATCAGTTTCGTTCACTGCCCCGAGAAAGCAAACATCGTAGCCGTGCAAATCCAAGATGAAGAGGATCAAGTATGTGCTTCATCTCTGCGTTCTGGATGGATCTAGCAGATGTGTATCTATCTATATATATATAGAGAGAGAGAGAGATCCGCCAGTCGCCGTAGCCGCTGACATGGAAATACGCTCGACACCATAAAGTAAAGATGTCCACGCAGTCTGGGTCATTATGCATACGTACCTGGCGAACGCGACGTAGCTGGATGGGGAAAGGAACCGCTAGCGTAATCCCATGCGTGTCACCATATCTCTGTTTCGCGTGCTTCCCTTTTCGGCCTGTGTGCGAAGTCCATCTACATTTCCATCTGCGCATCTCCTATCTGGCGCGCTCGGAGCTGGTTCTGACTTGCCCTCTCCAGCGCGCTCGGCGGGCGGACCCCTGAACTGTCTTATCTCCCACGTGTAGGATGGCGCGGTGAACAGCTTGGCAGAACTGCTGGAACTTGGTCGCCGGTGGCTTGATCTGCTCTTGGTTGGACCCGCCCGTGCTCTGCCCCCGCGCCTTGTTGGCTGCTGCGACAACCCGCTCGTCCAAAAACGGGCTGGCTGCGAAAACGTCGCGCGTGATCTGCGCCGTGTACTTCTTCACCTGGCCCTTCTCGCTGCACGCTGCCTCGCCGCGGAAGTGAGGCATCAGGTCACCCGCGCGCTGGCGCGACATCTTGTTCTTCGAAATAGCGATAGTGCCTGGGACCGCTTCGGACGGTCTCGGCGGCTCCGGTGGCGCCTGGCCCCGTGGATGGCGATCGCGGTATATGTATGTGAAGGCTGGCCAGGTCCTTCTCTCCTGTTTTGGTCTTCTCGGCATAGGCTGCCCCCGCCTCCGTTGCCTCGCCCGTCGCCACGTTATGCGGTGCCAGGTCGGAGTCCCAGACCGAGCCCGCCAGGTGCTCCGACATCTGCTCGTTGTTGCGAGCGGCCCTCTGGGGCGTCGCCACCTCGTCGCGCGCGACAGGCAGGCTTATAAGGATGAACCAGCATGAAAGCGCGATGGGTCACAGATGAAATTGCCCACTCTAATATTTACTGTATTGTGAGATATCGTGCGGCGCCCCGTGGGTAACTGGTAACAGAAAACTCCCTGCCGTGGTTACGCATCACCTCTGGATTCCAGGCGTGGAAGCGTCGACGAGATCTGCGGCCGCCAATGAGTGTCCCGTAGAGGTCTCCCGATCGGCCCGATCGTCTCTCTCCCCGACTATAGCGTTCGCATGTGCCGTGGCGTTCTCGATGGCTGCGCGCAACGCTTCAGAAGTCACTTCCCTGGCTGGACATGCCTGCGTTTGGACTATGCCCGAGGTACTTCATCTGGCCGAGGCGATCATTCTGTGCACGATCCATTGCGAGTCCTGGGGCATTGGGATTGGGGGGAACTGGCATTCCGTTGCCAGCTCCGCCCAATCCATTGGTATTGCTCCGACTCCACCGCCTTCAGCTTTCTGAGCGAACCCGCTGATAGCCTCGTCGACACTCTTGCTCTACTTGGTCTCGAAAACGAAGCGCTTCTTCGGCACTTGCCTCGTGCCTGGAAGCGATATCTTGTGATTGTGAACTTGAGACCAGTCGCGTCGCTGCCAAGCTCGTTCTGGCTCCTCGGTCGTCTCGTTGCGCCTCCTTAGTGCGTGGCGTCTGCGGGCTGCTTGCAGTTCGCGCGTAGGCATGCCCCAACGGGCACATGCAACATCATGCTATGACTGATGTGGGTCGGCCTCATCGAACGCCTTGCCCTTTCCATTTCCAAGTCTTTCCCGAAAGTTAGGACACTGCTTGACCAATGTAACTCTCCCGCTGCGTATGTACTCATCTGTGTTTGACGGGTGCTCGCCTGCTGGGAAGAACTTGACCAAGCTTTCGTGAACGTGGTCTCGCGATAAACCCCTCCCGCCTTGCAAACCACTACGTTCCCACAGTTCTCTCCAGGTAGCCTCGGGCATCTCCTCTGCAAGCCGCTCGAGCTCTTTCAAGTAGTCGAACCGCTGATGTCCACGTCTGTGCGTCCCTTTGAGAGATCCTCGATGGACCTGTGGATGATGGGAGCTCTTGTGCCCGTTCACGTGAATGTCAGTCTTCATCAGGAAAGGCACACGTTCCTGCAAGATTGCAATGCTGCGCCTTTGGAGCCTCCTTCCAGGCAGTCGTAAAGTTTTCATTGTGGTTACTCTCTGCAGGCGCGCCGTCGGGATATTGTAATGATCGATCTTCATGCTGGCAACACGAATGTAGTACAGCGGCCCAATGCCCCAGAAGCTGCTTCCCGCGGACACGTGGCCCCCCTCGTGGGCGCAACGGATTCGCTGGAATACTGCGGTCTCCATGCCAGGGCTCTTCAAGTCAACAACGTCATCTGTTCGATAAGATTTGTTTTTGTGTCCAGTGAAGGTCTCTGCATATTCCGAAAATACAATTGAATTCTGCGCCCGAAATGACTAGGCACTGGTGTCCGACTTTGCCGCCCGTCTGTGAACCACGTCATGCACTTGCCAACCGCCTCTTTCAGGATGGATGGTGTGGTTCCCTTCGGTGGCGAACAGAGACTGGAAAGAAGGCCACGGTTGTAGATCCACTACGGAACTGTGGCGTTGCGATACGTCCTGCAATTCCTTTCGATCTTGGTAGGAACTGCATCTGCTGCAAGGTGCCTTTCTGCGTGGTGTTATATAGCACATCTAGTCCGCAGGGCCAGTTTGACCATCTGGAATTCCGACAACAATTTTGCACAATTGTGTGGTTGAAGAGCGTTGTCTGGACCACGTCCTCGTGCTTCATGGTCGCACGTCCCGTGCCGTTGAGCACCAATATGTCGACAGTCGGCCCAAGGAGTCGATATTTCTTCCAGCCGTGTGTAGTCTAGGACGGACGAGGACCACGAAGACGAGGACGAGGAGGAGGAGGAGCAGGAGGAGAAGCAGGAGCCCGCCGAAGGGCAGACGGCGCTGGCCGTGGGCTGGCCATAGGCTTCTATGGTCGCTTCCCTGGGCATGCCCTCCTCTGGCTCCCCCGCAATGCATGCAGCCAGTCGGGGCGCGGTCGTCGTGGGGGCCGTTGGGCGGGGGGTCCCAAGGCCTCCTGGCGCGTGGCTGGCGCAACCAGATTCATAGTCAACTGCCGGCCTCGCGCTGCCTGCACACGCGATCGTGCACCTGCGGGAGAGCCTCCTCCGCCCCCTCCTCCTCCTCCTCCTCTTCGTCCTCCTCCTCCTCCCCTCCTCTTCCTCCTCCTCCTGCTCCTCCTCCTCCTCCTTCTCCTCCTCCTCTTCCTCCTTCTCCTCCTCCTCCTCCTCTCCTCCTCCTCCTCCTCCTCCTCCTCCTCCTCCTCCTCCGCCTCCTCCTCCTCCTCCTCCTCCTCCTCCTCCTCCTCCTCCTCCTCCTCCTCCTCCTCCTCCTCCTCCTCCTCCCCTCCTCCTCCTCCTCCTCCTCCTCCTCCTCCTCCTCCTCCCCCCCCCCTCCCCCCCCCCTCCCCCCCCCCATCCCTCCTCCTCCCCCATGCAGGAGGAGGGCCTCCCCAGGCGGAGGCGTCACGCGGGAGCTTTGGGCGGCCCGAGCCTGCCGGGCCTCCCGCTGGATGTCGGCTCCGTAGCGGACCTGGTCGATCAGCCACTCCACCCACCTCGCAGCGGCCAGAACGATATCTCTCTCTCTCTCTCTATTGTGTTTATCTCTCCCCAGAGATCCAACGCTTTGAAAAATCAGCACGAAGGTTTTTCGAAGTGTTCGGCATCTAGGGGCCCTCGCCGGGCCCCAGGACCGTCAACCAACGACTCAAGATGAAAAACCGGTCCCGGGGAATGGGTCGAGACTTCTGGGAAAGCCCGTGTTGAAAAAATCACGACATCGGATCAGGGTTTGGGGCTCTTCTGTGCCCGATGATCTCGAGCCCTCCTAAATGGAGTCCCCGAGTAGATGGGGTCGCAGGATCGCGCCGCATTGCCGATGCCTCGCAGATGCATCGTCAACGCATGGCCGACGCATCAGCGACGTGAGCGATGCATCGGCACCGTCTGCGAGGAGAAAATCGGGCTCCACATCGAGCCGTGTCGGCGATGAATCGGCGATGAGGCGCGATGATCCGCCCCAACCGTGGCGCCCCCCGCGGCGACCTCTCGCGGGCGGCCTGCGCGCGGCATTTACGCGCAGGCGGCCCGCTCTTTGCCTGCGCAGCTCACGTTGCCGCCGCCGGGAACTTCGGCCGCCACCCTCGAGCTGCTGGAGCCGGAGCTCCAGGGGAAACGCGCGCCGGCGGGGACGCAACCGGGCCGGGCCTGGCCCAAATCATTGGATGCCAGATGTTTCGGGCACCGACCGGTCGAGACCGATCGTCACTTCGAATCGGTCGCGAACGATTGGTCGTGACCGGTTTTCAAGCGGGTACGGGTCGCGACCGATGCGGGAATTTGCAACAAAATCGGCGGCGACCGATCTCGTCAGTCGCGGCCAGAAAAATCTGGCATCACATATTGGAGGCGCGCACACAGGGGTGGAGGGAGGGGGGGTAGCCGTATAAGACGGCGGCGCGCTTCGTTGAAGGCAGGGGCCTCCTCAGAAGGGCCTGGACGCTTGCAAGAAGGCTCCAGAAGCAGCGGGGGGGACTCCAAGAAGACCCCCTGCCTTCTTGGAGGCTCCCCCGCCTTCTGGGAACCCAGGAAATCGGGCTCCGCATCGAGCCGCATCGGCGATGCGTCGGGGATGCCGCGCGATCCTCCCCCCCCCCCCGCTGCTCGGATCCCCGGCGAGAGAAAAACCCTCCCGCCGCGAGCTTGGCGCATGCCCCGAGGGGGTGTCTGGGGAGGCCGCCCCCCTCGCCGCGCCCAGTCATTGCCCCCCCTCGTGAGTGCGGATGCCACCACTGCCGAACGAAAGCAGCCGCGCCCAGACGGCGCACTGGCAAGCCAAAAAACAACACGTGCGATCGGGGAAAATGCAGGCCAGGAGCGTGCAAGCGCTCGGGCATCGCCGTGCCTCGGATGGCAATGCACAGGCATGCCGGTGCAGCGCGATGGGTGGACGGCAAAGCACCGGCCAGGGGGGGGAGGGGAAAGGAGGGGGGGAGGGAGGAGAGAGGAGGGGGGGCGAGGACGAGCGCGTTCCACGACTCGCAAAGTGACCACTCGCAAATGGCCTGGATCCGCCCGGGGGGGATCTTCGAGAAATGACATCGAAGCAGACCTGATTTTGTCTCGGACGTTTGCGAGTATAGGCACTCTGCGAGTTGTGGAGCGCGCTCGGTGAACAGAGGTGGGGCAGCAGCAAAGGTAGGGTTGGAGGGAACATCGCTCGGGACGGCCCCTGGAAGAAGGGAGCGCGCTCAACGGGAGCATCTGGCTGGGCCCGTCCCCCAGCCCAACCTTGGGATAACCCTCCCTCTACGAACCTCCGACACCGGGGCTCTCCAGGGAGGGCCGGAGAAGCCAGAGAGGGGGCCCCCCCGCCGCCCGCGCCGCCCCCGGGCCACCCGCGCGGTGGACACCCGGACCTATATGGCCGAAGAAGCGGGCGCGGTCCGCCCCAGCAGCCCCCTCGGGATTAGATGTGAGGCGGGGTTTTATCCGTATCCACCGCCTGGGAACTAACGTCCTGGTGCCCCAGAGGACAGTGGGTATATATATATATATATATATATATATATATATATATATAGGTAGTCCCCAAACGTGGTGGTGACAACACCTGGCGGTGAGTCTCGGGCGATTTGGTGTCACCACCCGGTTTGGGGACTCGTGCGGTTTTCCGAGGATGTCCCGGACACTGGTGGTTCCAGGAGTCACAAAACCCGGTGGTGACCCCGCGTCCCCAAACCCAGCGGTGACCTCTGTGGGGATTCCAGGTCGCCACCTGGTATCTCACCACCCGGTTTGGGGGTTCCCAAATATATATATATATATATATATATATATATTATATTTATATTGGCCCCCGAGGACCCGAATATATCCATATCCACCGCCTGTGGCACGCGAATATTGATTCTCCAGGTGGTGGTTATGGATGTATTCCCGCCTCGGAATTAGAGGCCTCCTAGATGGGGTCCTAGTAGATGGGGTCGGAGGATCGCGCCACATCGCCGATACATCGGCGACGCATCGGCGATGCATCGGCCATGCGTCGGCCATGTACCGGCGATGTATCGTCGACATGGTCGATGCATCGGCAACGTTGACGTGAAGCAAGTCGGGCTCCGCATCGAGCCGCATCGCTGATGCATCGGCGATGCGGCGCGATCCTCCGACACCATCTACTCCGACCTCATCTCGGAGGCCCAGAGGGATGCAGCCTGGCTGCTGAAATACGAAAAAGCAAAATAAGGAACGAAGCCCCCTTCGTGGCACCAGAAGCTTAAAACTGACCCAGACCTCCCCTCGCGTCGTGGAAGAAGATCACGGTGCGAAGCTTTTCTCGAATTTCGGACTCCGCGGAGGCCCGCTCCGGGCCCCAGGACCGTCAACAAAAACGTCTCAGGATGAACAACCGGTTCTTGGGAAGAGGTCTGGCTGCTGAAATCCCAGGTCTACTCGCGTCGTGAAAAATCAAGGCGGGAGTTGTTTTTGCAATTTTTTCAACCTTTGGGTGGCCCTCGCCGGGCCCCAGGAGGCCGTCAACAAACGACTCACAGGGCGAACAACGGGTCCCAGGGAAGGGGTCCAGACCTCTGGGGGTCGGCGCTGTGAAAAAATCGCGACGTCGGGGGTCTGGGAATACGAGAGCGCAAAGGAATGAACGAGGCCCCTGTTTGGCACCAGCGGAGCCTGGGTGCACGAGGAGGGCTAGAGGCACAGCCACGGAGTGACCTTCAGGAACAACGAGACCCTTTCGGAACCCAAAGCGGATGGTGTTCCAGCGTCTTGGCTGCGGCTGGGCTCGGCCGAAGCACCTGGATATAAGCAGCTGATGTGCATCGGGCACACGCGGACATGGATCCCGGGCGTGATCGCGTCGTGGCAAAACAAAAAAAACTCGCGTCGTCTCCGGCCTCTGGGAGCCTTGGCCAGGCCCTAGGGCCGGCCACAAAAGACTCAAGATGAGGAACCGGCCCCGTGGCCCTGGGGGAAGAGTCGGGACTTCTGGGGGATCCGTATACCACATCAAAACATTGCATGGGGAGCGCGTTCTTATTCCGCGTTTCGACATTGGGCGGAAGGGGGTGGAGGAGGCGGGAGCTCCAGACCTCTGCTTAGACAGTTGGCAAAAGCGCGCCCTATGGGGGAGACTCCACCTGCTCGAAACAGGCGCCAAAAACAGCCAAGATCTACACCAGGAGGGTGGAGATAGGGGGGGGGGGGGGGCGAGGGTCCGCGCCGATCGGCAAAACAAGGAATACAAGGAATAAGAACACGATCACACGTCTGGGGTTCGGGATCTGTGGCTCTGGAGCGTTGGTGCCCGATCCACGCCTCGGGGAAGGCGCGCCCCGCGCACCTGGGGCCTGTGACCCGCCCGGCGTGGCGACGGAGCGCGCCGACGTTGTGTGTGGGAGCGGGGCCCGTGGCTAAGCCGCGCGCCCAGATCCGTGTGTTCGGTTCCTCCAGATGCGGTCTCCTCCTCCTCCTCCTCCTCCTCCTCCTCCTCCTCCTCCTCCTCCTCCTCCTCCTCCTCTATCCGATGTTCATTGGGAACGCTCGTCTCGGGGATTGCTGGGGAGGCGCCCCTGGCCCGACTTCCCCCCAAAGCCTGTCGCTCCATTCGGAAGCCCCTGGGCCCCTCTGGGCCTCGCGATGGGGTGCTCTCGGAGGCCGTGGGGACCTCCATGGAAACCCCCAGGCGGCACCTTGGGCCAGGGGCACCTCTAGCTGCCCACCTACCAGACCACCCCAACCCAACCCGAAAACCCGAATTTCGAGTTGGGGGGGCACGGGCTTCATGTGTGTGTGTGTTTCTCCATGTTCCCCGACCCCTCCAAGCTGGAAATGGAGGGCAAATCGGGGCCTTCGGGTTGGGTTGGGGTGATCTGATAGGCGGTAACTAGCAGCCTAAGAACAATACACGGCGCAGCATCTCTCACCACTCAGGGGTGCAGCTAGGCCGGCAGGCTGAATCAGTCCGAATCTGGTGAGCACCTGTGGGACTGTGGGACGTCCCACTCCCCGCCTAAGATGCGATGTCCTCCCCCTTCCTCCCCATCCCTCTGCGCCCCTCACTAGCCCGTTTTCTGAAACAAACAAAAAACAATATTCGCTATAACGCCCGTCACGTTCCCCCCCCCGGTCGCGTCACGATTCGTGCCGGCGCGGTGTAGGAATTGGCCATTCCTGAACATTGAGCATTTCCATGCGGCGCGGGCGCTGCCGCGAATCGTGACGTGACCGGCCCCTCCCCCCCTCCACCTCCCCGCGGTCACGCCCGTGATCGCCAGAAGGTAAAAGACGGTCTCGAGTCTCCTCACCTTCGTGCCCAAAGGGTCGCTGGCCTTCTGATAGGACGAAGGCCGAATCGAGACATATTCGGACCGATATGGATCGGAAATCTCTGGAAATCGGCGGGCTTGGAGGACGTATCGGGCGCCGCAGCCGTTTGAGAGCGGTCCGGAACGCTCTGGAAGGGATTTATCTCGATGCTGGGCCCGTCCGATCGGAGCCTGCAGCTCTCGTGACCAGAGCCAGAAAGCCGTCGCCACAGATCCGTTCGCCGCAACGAATAGAGAACCTGACAGCAGGCCCTCGAGGAGAGCGAGGGCCCCCCCCCCCCCACCCCCGACCGCCTGCGCGCCGTCGCGTCGCGGCCGACGATATACCTCCGCAGCCCGTCCAGCCACGAGCCGACGCCGCGCTGGACCTCCGGCGCGGCGAGCGCGTCCTCGGCCCGAGGCGCGCCCCCCCGCCGCCCTCGCGGCGCAGGCGTGCGCGCCGCCAGGAACGTGCCTAGATCTACTGCCGCGGGGGGCCGCGTCCCGTCCCTGATGGCCTCGCGTGGGCAACCAGGGAGGGCCCCCCAAACCCCCTGGGAGGGACAGGGGATCTGTTCTGCAGAACTATCGCACCAAACCGCCCAGGTCTAGTACCCCGAATGCAGAGACGGGGACCTCAATGAGGCCACGTCCTTCACTGTGTCACTGGGGTCAGGGGTCCTCCCGTTCCCGATTCCCTCGTGGCCGGAAGCGGGCCTCACCGAGGCCGGACTCCAGAAGAACGGGCCGCCAGGCTCCGTCTCGAGATGCCGCGGAGGTCTGGCCCCCTCCCCCGTCTGCAGCACCGGCCTCTTTGGACCTGCTCTGCAGGGCGCGGTCTGACCAGGAGTTCGGGGCGGCTCCAGACGAGCAGCCTCCTGGGGGCGCAGACAGCCGTGAAGCACACCCTCGAGCATCGCCACTCGAACCTGGGCGGCTTCGACCCCCCCCCCTCTCGATGAGAACCCGTCTTGGCAGCGAGGACGATCAGGCTTCGGGCTGAAGGGATACAGCCCCCCTCCTGGCAGTCCCGCCCCCCGAATGGTCCCAGCTGGCCTCAACGGGCCCCGCGAGTAGTCTGGGGTGGTCTCGAAATGCTGCAACTTGTTTGCCACGTCCGATGTCGGGGGCCTGTGCACAATCCGAAGCCTTCCCAGGCGACGAGCCTCAGGTCGGGCATGTCCTCCTACTGGCGGATTTCGGAAGAAACATAAAAAGTTGCCAACAAATGTCCACACATGGTCAAACAATAATCGACTAATCGTAACAAGACGATTTCTTGATGTCTGCATTCCCAGAGATCCGATGATGTGATTGTTCCGATGCGGTGTCTCCGGCAATCTCGACCCATTCCCCAGGACCAGTTTTTCAGCCTGAGCCGTGCTTTGACGGTCCCTGGGCCCGGCGCGGGCCCCTATAGAGGCCGAAAGCTGCGCAAAACCTCCGTCTTGTTTTTGTTCAATGCGTTGGACCTCTGGCTGTTCCTCCTGTGCAAAGGAGATGCCCGACTCAGGAGGAGCCCTCACGCGCCCCCCGGGGAGGCTCCCGCGGGGCCCTTCACGGCCTCGAGGCCCCCGCCCCCCGGAGGCCCCCGCCCTCTCCACGGTCGACCGCCCCGAGGCTCCGGGGCCACGGCCCTCCGCGGCCGAGAGCCGCAGGAGCGGAGGGCACGCGCACGACGGGCTGCAGCGGGGGGGGAACGAAGGGGGGCAGTGGCAGAGCCAGACGAGCCAGAAAAAGAACCCTGAAACATGATCTCAACATGGTACAACCAGGAGCATACTAAAACAAGAGCATCATGCGACTGGTGATGGCAAATCCGGATGAGCAAGAAGGAGGAATTAGAAATATAATACCAAAATCGTACGACTGGGAATGGCAACCTTCGTGATAGCATGACGAATCAGAACGGAAACACAAATAATCGGAATCCTGATCCGAAACATGACCAGAAGAAGCGAAGAGGACGAGAGAAGATGCGGAAACCTGGGGAGGAAGGAGGAGAATGGACGAGAACAGGAAGAAGAGGAAGAGGAAAAGGAGGAGGAAAAGGAGGAGGAGGAGGAGGAGGAGGAGGAGGAAGAAGAGCCCTCCTGCACGGCCCGGCCGGTCTCCGTGCCCTCGAACTCCGCCCGCAAGAAGATCAGCCCGTCCGGCGGCGCCCGCGGCGTCGCGCAGCGGACCCGGCGGTCCAGCGCGGCCGGGAGGAACGCCAAGGGGACGAGGCCCTGCGCGACCTCTCCGGCGAAGGAGGGCGGACGGGAGGGAGGGAGGGAGGAAGGGGACGAGGGAGAAGGGGAGGGGAAGGTGTTGGAGGCTTGCGGGAGGAGAGGGACGAGGGAGAGGGGGAGGGGAAGAGGTGGGAGGGAGGGAGGGAGGGAGGGCACGAGGGGGAAAGGGGAGGGGAAGGGGCGGGAGGGAGGGATGGAGGGCACGAGGGGGAAACAGGGAGGGGAAGGGGTGGCAAAGCACCGATCCGAAAATGAGGCCAACGATGAAGCGGGAACACCATTTTGAAACACCGAAAACAATCGGAATGTAAAACAGCAAAACGTCGGAAAGACAACCTTTCTCCAAATTCTCCAATACGCGGAGAGAACAGGCTATATTCCGGACAGGGTCAGGAGAGAGACGAGGGTAGCATTCACAATGAAAGTGTAGAGGGGGGGCCAACGATGTGCGCTCGAGCCATATGTGGCATCCTACCCCTCGCACCCATCCTTTCCAATGTCGATGCTATGTTCTCTCCATCCGCCAACGGGTGTCCTAGCGGACATGGGTCACCCAAGCGACCCCATCGCGTGAGGCGCCATCAGAAAGGGAAGCTGTATACCTTGGGGAAGGAAGTGGCGGATGGGCAGGAGGACGTGCAGGAGGAAGAGGAGAAGAACGAGGAAGGATGAGGAACAGCAGCAGGAGCTGGCTGAGCGGGAGGAGCAGGAAGAGGGGAAGACGTAGGGGGGGAAAGGGACGGGGGCGATACCAACGAGGAAAGACTCGGATCCAGAAGTGTGGCCCGCGCTGGCGCGAGAGCGAGACTCGGAACGGCGAGAACAGAGCGCCCGATCCCGAGGTGAGGCCAGCCCTGCAGCGGGTCAGCCCCGCAGCGGGTGCTCCATCTGCGGACGAAGGCAAACGTCCCGACTGGACGCGTTCCTACATAGAATTACCTGGTGCGGGAGAAGCAACGTGCGGCAGAGGAGGGTCCACGACGTGAACTGGTTCAGGGGTGGGAGGAGAATAGTGCCCACGCTGAGTAATGGTAGAGGAGGGGGGAGCAAGGGAGATTGGGGAGTGGGGGAGGGGCAAGCTAGGTGCGCAAGCGTCTTATCTGATGTCCCCTCCCTCCCTCCCATGCCTTACCATGTCGTAGGTCTCCTCTCTACTCGCGAAGTCGGATGTCGTAGCATGGCATAGCACTACATGGCATAACATGTTGTTGAGGATCAACGCGTAGCATGACATAGCATGGCGTGGCACTGCGTAGTCAAGCACTGCATGTCATAGCATTGCAGCTGAAGGCATGGCATCGCACAGCGGAACACACCATAGTATTGCATTGCATGCCCATGGCATGGCACTGGAAATGAGGCCAGCGCTGCAGCGGGAGCACGATTCGGAACGAGCGGAAGCGCGGAAATGAGGCCAGCGCTGCAGAGGGAGCACGATTCGGAACGAGCGAAAGCCCGAAAATGATGCCAGCGCTGCAGCGGGAGCAACACTTGGGAGGACCGGAAAGAAACGGATGTGTAAGCACACCTCTGAAAGACCAACTCGCCGGGATCCTGCGTGTAACAGTAAACAGTGCGCGGAGGGCGGCCGGGCAGAGTCAGGGGAGAGAGGAGAGCAGAATTCATCTTGTAGTCGCAGAAGGAAGGACGGAAAGGGGGGAGAGAGGGGGAGGGGGGAGAGCGAGGGACGGAGAAGGAGGGCGAGGGAGCAACGGACGCAGCGGGACGGGGAGGGGCCTGCGTGGGCGCCTCCCGGTCCCCCTGGGCCTCTCCGACGGGGGGGGGGGGCCCTCGTCGCCACGGCTGGCCTCGCCTCTCGCGATCCTGGTCGGAGCTCTCCCGGGGAGAGAAGTCGGAGGCCGCAGGAGGAGGAGGGGGAGGGGGAGAAGGGGGAGGAGGAGGAGGAGGAGGAGGAGGAGGAGGCCGAGGCGGAGGAGGAGGAGGCGGAGGCGGAGGCGGAGGCAGGAGGCACAACCTCATAGTAAGCAACCCGACAAGCGAAGCGCCTTCCTAACAGCGCCTCGAAAAAGGGGGCGTCGGGCTGGGCAGGGCTGCTCATCATGCGCAGATGCCGAGGGCTGTTTGGTGAACGCCAGTCATGGGGGGTCGGAGTGTTTTTTCCTCTTTTGCTCCCCTGATCGGGGGCCGCGTGTGCTCCTTCTGGATCTCTGCTCGGACCTCTGACGGCGCACACCAGAGAGGGGCGGTGCAAGACGAGCGGCCGTCGGGGCCTCTCGGGGAGGGGGGGGTCGGCCTCGTCAGACCAATGACGCACACACACACACTCTCTCACACACAACGCACACACAACGCACACACACACACACACACACACACACACACACACACACACACACACACACACACAACACACGCATTTTGGCGTCGCGGCCGCGCGCGCAGCGACGCGGCGAAGCCAGTCAGCAGGTGGAGAGGAGAGGTGGAGCGCGAGCTGGGCACTCGCGCAGCGGGCACTCGCGCAGCAGCCAGGCGGGGTAAGGCAGGGCTCACCCATACGCAAATCCCAACACACAATCACGCACACACACACACACACATACATACACCACACACACCACACACACACACGCGCGCGCACGCACGCACGCACGCACGCAGGAACACACGCACACACACACACACACAACACGCGGCGTGGAACACACAGGCCAGATCACGCGGCGTTGGGACACACGCACACTCACAACACAACACAACACAACACAACATAATACAACACAACACAACACAACACAACACAACACAACACAACACAACACAACACATACAGCACACACATAACACAAAACACACACACACGCGTACACACACAACACACACAACACACACAACACACAACACACAACACACAACACACAACACACAACACACAACACACAACACACAACACACAACACACAACACACACAACACACAACGCACACCACACAACACACACACACACTTGTTTTCTGATGCGGAGCGAAACATCCCTGGCCGATGTTGAGACCACCCTGAACTACCAAAACGAAAGGTGAAACGACAAAGAAGTGCCGCGGTGAACGCCGAGTGGCGCCACAAGACAGGCGGCCTGGATACTGAAATGGGACGACCACAGCACCCCGGAAAGCAGCAGGCGGCAAAGCCACAGCCCAGGGGACGATCACGGCACCCCCAGGAGCGCGCGACGAAGCCAGAACACACCACAAGGGGCGAACACGGCAGCCCAGAAAGCAAACCTCGTGCCCAAGCAGCACAAGTTAACACACACGCGCACACTTTCGGTCGTCGCGGGCTGTGCCTGGCCGCAATCCGCTCGTCGGTCGCGCAGGCGCGAGCGTGAGGGCTAAGCAGGAAGCGCACGCACGCACACACACACACAGACACACACACACACACTTGGCTTGGCGTCGCGGCCACGCGCGCAGCGGCGCGGCGTAGTCAGTCAAGCGGAAGAACGCGCGCGGCCAGGCCAGATCACGCGGCGTTGGGACACACGCACACACACAACGCAACACAACACGCACACACACACACACACAACACACACACACACACGCACACACACACACACACACCTAAATACACACGTACACACACACACACACACACACACACACACACACGCGCACCCTCCGCCTTCTTCTGGTGGGCGGGGAGCGGAGGCTCTTCTCCGAGGCCAGCGCGCAGGGCGAGGGGATGCCCCTGGGCGCACGCAGAGGGGAGGGGGGGGGCCCTGCGTGCGCCCGGACATCCGAGGGCACGATTTGCTCAGCCCGCCGCCCCAGACAGCCCGAGCCCTTCCCTGGGGGCAGTTGCTCGTCCCGCACCCGCTTGGGATGGTGCCAGGGCCCGCCAGCGGGCTCCCCGAGGCCGAACCCGAAGACGCACGCTGGGATTGCAAAAAAAAATCATACCGTCGGAGCTCTGAGCTGCTATGGCTTCGGATGCTCTCTTGGCGTCTTCGGGGGAGAGTCCGCGGGCATGTCCGCAGGCCCTCGGACCTGCACGGCCGTCCCGAGCATCTTCCTGATCTGGTACCCGTGGTGAGTTGGCCGCCCCCGGACCTGACACCTGGGCGCCTCAAAAGCCCCGCAGCTTTCAGGCGGGTGGCAATGGGAGGCTGACTTCAATGGGGGGTGAAGCAAAAGCCCCTACGAGGGCCCATTAGAGAGCCCTTTTGGAGCCAACAGCGGCCCTCGAGGGCCCTTTCGGGCCTTTTTCTTCACCCCCCATTCCGGTCAGCCCCGATTGCCACCCGCCGGCACTTACCCTTTTGCCCCAGCCCGGGCCCCGGGACCCTCTTGCGGCTCGGCTGGGCTCGGCACACAAAGCGCAGGGAGGAGCCCGGAGCTCCGGCGTCGGGAGCTCCGGCCGCGATCCTGCACGACGCTGCGCCCACGGCGCGGTGGCGGCTGCTGGGGCAGGGCCGCACCAGCCTCCGACCAGCAACAGCCCACCACTGCTCCTCCTCCTCCTCCTCCTCCTCCTCCTCCTCCTCCTCCTCCTCCTCCTCCTCCTCCTCCTCCTCCTCCTCTCCTCCTCCCCCTCCACAATTACTCAATATGAATATACTCTCCCTCTTCCCCTGATGGCGTCCGGGTGATAGCCGCGCACCCTCCGCGTACTGTTTTTTAACACACAGGATGCCCGAAAAATCCCGGGAAACGACTCTCGCTGAGGCGCCGGCGTCATTTTTTCTCAAAATGCTGCTCTCGCGCCGGCGTCATTTTTTCCCAAAATGCTGCTCTCGTTGAGGCGCCGGCCTCATTTCTGCTCCCGAATCCTTCCCCTGATGGCGTCCGGGTGATAGCCGCGCGCCCTCCGCGTACTGTTTTTTTACACACAGGATGCCCGAAAAATCCCGGGAAACGACTCTCGCTGAGGCGCCGGCGTCATTTTTTCCCAAAATGCTGCTCTCGTTGAGGCGCCGGCCTCATTTCTGCTCCCGAATCGTTCCGAATCGTGCTCCCGCTGCAGCGTGGGCCTCATTTTCGGATCGGTGTTTGGCCTCCGTCGTTCAGGATGGCGTTCTCGCCCCAGCGCGGGCCTTTTTCTCGCGCGCCCATCCGCCCGCCACCACCGCGCCGCACCGCCACCACCACCACCACCACCACCACACCACCACCAGCACCAGCACCAGTACCAACACCACCACCACCAGCACCACCACCAGCACCACCACCACCACCAGCACCAGCACCAGCACCAGCACTACCACCACCACCACCACCACACCACCACCACCACCACCACCACCACCACCACACCACCACCACCACCACCACCACCACACCACCAACCACCACCACCACCACAAACCACGCACACACACGCACGCACGCACGCACGTGCACCACCACCCACTACGCACGCGCGCGCGGAGCCACAGGTCCGCTACGACACGCGTCCGCGGATAGAGAAAATCAGCGCCATGGTAAGGGATGGGAGGGAGGGGTAGGACGTCAGATATGACGCGAGCGCACCTAGCTTGTCCTCCTCCTCCTCCTCCTCCTCCTCCTCCTCCTCCTCCTCCTCCCACCCCCCGAGCGGGACCTGCCTCCCGGCCTCTGGAGGGTAGGCTCGGCTCTTCCCTAGGGCCCCAACAGGCTCTCATTCCGAGATGTCCGGCGTTGCGACACTGTTGCAACCTGCGGAAAAACCTTGTGGATGCCATGACAATGGACACTCTAACAATCCTAGCATTGAATTACAAAAAAGAGTTAAAATTGTAAAGCATGTTCTAAACAGACATGTTTCAAATCTGTTTTACGTGTTTAAATCATGTCTGAAACATGTTTTAGACCTGCTTCCTCCTCATTAATCGTCCTCCACAAGAAAAGCTACGACCAAGGCCCTGGACCCCGCCCTGCCGCCAAATTTTTCGGGCCCCGAGACGTTCAATCTGAGATCCGACAGTTGGGACACCGTTGCAACCTGCGGAAGAACCACGACCGAAGCCCTGAACCCCTTGCTTCCGCCAAATTTGACCGATGTGTGCTGACCCTGGGGCCCGAAACCAGGAGAAGCAGCCCAGCGTTAGAAAGTGCAACGCCAGGATTCCAGGGCAGGGTGGCCCACTGAAACCACGGATCTGGTAGGCGAGGAAGCTGTCGGCGGACACGAGGATCGGCACCCACTCCTGGCCGTGTTCGTCTACGAAGGGCGCTCCGCAGTCGATCCGCCGAATATTCCGCTGGCCCCCGTCCCCCAGGAATCCCTTGTCGTCCTGGGCGGAAGCGCTGGTGAAGTTCCCGAACCACCTCAAGAGCGAGGAGCGAAAAGGACGACAAAAAGGACGGGCGGGAAGGATGACAGTTCCCCAGCCACGGTGGGGGGACGGAAAAGAGAAAGGGGAGGAGGAGGAGGAGGAGGAGGAGGAGGAGGAGGAGGACGGCGACGACGACGAGGGCGAGGAGGAAAAGGAGGGAAGGGCAGAGCAAGCTCCCGAACAACATCGGGGAGGACGAGGAAAAGGGACCCCCGCCCTGCAGGAGTTGAGAAGGCGGATGAGAGGAGTGGCTGTCCACCCCCCCGCCCCAAAAGCCCCAAAAATCTAAGAGGTTAGCCGGCGTTGGGCCCGTAGGCCGTGTTTTCTTAAAACCCGCGTGGTGCAATCCATTTCTGCCATCCCATGCGCTGTCCACGGCACTGCTCGCACAACCCCCCCACCTTCCCACCCGCAACTTGGTTTGCAAAACCCATGCGGCTGCACTGCCGGTACTTGCTTGGCCATGCCCCCGCATCTGGACGGTCGCGCCGGCGCGCGCAAGCCCGCGCTCAGAGCGGGCAGTTGGTCCGGCACAGCCGATGCGGTAGACATGGCGTTTACCGAGAGCAACGTCCCAGCGCGCGTCAGAAGCCGTGCCAGCGCGCGGGCACCTTCAGTGCGGATCAGTGGGTCGGGGGGGCGCGGTCTCGCGCTGACGCCGACAATGGCGGCTACGATGATGATGATAGTAGCGATGGTGTTTGCGGTGACGACGATGACGGCGCGACATCCACTCATCAAGAATCTGAGCTGCAGCATCGTCACCAGCCTGCCTACGGGCTCCAGCAACATGCGACGCCCCCACCTTCGGCTTCTAGCGCGCCGCTGCGAAGGACACCTTCGACGTTCCAGCGAGGGGATGCCGGGCGAAGGGCCGCCGCTGCTTGGCCAGCTCAGCTTCGTCCTCCTGTTGACGAAGCAAAACTCACCAGGAAAAGTGTCGTGAAACCGCTCTGTCAGACTGCCCCCACGCGCTGCATGGTCGATCCACTTCACCACCTGGAGCTCCGCCAATACGTGCGAACCGCCAAGCGGGGCTCGGATGGAAAGCTGCTTGAGAGTACCCACTAGCCTTTCATATGGGTCCGCGCGTCGGCGCTTCGACCGTGGATCGGTTTCTACCCAGGCCTCGAGCTGCTCCCGCAACTTTAGGGCAGATCCCCGGACAGACGCGGCGTCCGTCCCGACGCAGTGCTGGCGGCGGTGGAGGCAGGATGCGAAAACGAGGCACGCCAGCTCTGCCCAGGCAATCCACCCCTCGGCCTTCTCGCTTCTCGAAGCACTTGAACCAATCCTGCAGAGAACCGCTGGTATCCGCAGACGGCTGCGAGGACATCTGGCAGTCAGCCTCGAACCTTTCGGGCCAGACCCTTCTGAATCCGCCGATCAGGCGTGCGAGCTACAAGGAGCCTCAACCAGAGCTTCAGCTCTGAGCCGAAGCAAGAGCTTCAGCTCTGCTTGGGGTGGGTCGCCGGGGTGGCTCTGCCTGGGAAGGGGGGGAGGGGGGGGGGGGGGGGGGGGGGGGGGGGGGGGGGCATTTGGCGTTTCTTAATGATTTGCGCATCCGGACCCCCTCCCCGGGGATTGGGGGGGAGGGGGGGGGGCGGTCCCCCACCTGGCGTTTTCTTAATCACTTGCGCATCCCCAAAATGTTTCGGGGGGTCCCAGGGACCCCCCTCAGATCTAGTTGCAACCGCCCCCAGGACCCTCCCCCCCTCGGAACCCTCCCCGGACCACCCCGGGACCGCTCCAGGCACCACCACCCCAGAGGAGAAGAAAGAGGACCCGAAGAATCGAAGAGGAGGAGGCCACGGAGCCGCGCAGATCACCGAATCCGGAGCCCACCGGATCGGTGGCACTGGCCAGAGGCCATTACAATAAAGGGGGAACACCTCGGGCTGCACTTCTTCCCGAATCTTAAGATCCTGGGCCAGCTCGTGAATGCTCAATGCCACCCGGGACTGGATCGAAGCAGGACCACCCCTAGGACGACCATATGGAGCGAGCACGCGTCAAGCAAACTGGGCTGGACAAACAAATCCCTTACATACACTCCGCGCTTACCACCGAAGAAGCGCGAATGCTGCCAGTGGCAAGCTCAAGCCAGCTCGCCTGAAGTCGGCCCCCTGGGTCCACGTTTCGGTCCCCAGCCAGGGCGCGCAGCTATCTGGACCCAGGATCACCGAGGCCAGGTAGTCCAGGAGCTCCAAGCCCCGCGCCCCATCACCCCGACCGTCGTGGCCGCGTGGGCAGGCCCAGTGAGAATCGCGCGGTCCACCGCCACAGCGCCGAAACGAAATGGCACCGTATGCTGCCAGAACTTGGGAACGTCAACCTCAACCTTGACACCCGAGGCATGCGCGGTGGCAATAGGTACCCCGCCGGCAAATCTCCGACGCACCTGCGCCCGAGCAGAGGCTCGGACCAGCCGAACGGCGCACATCACCTGTTTCCGACGCCACTGGTGGGCAGAAGGCTCCGCAGCCTCTCCAGAACACCTGGTCTCTTGGATGCGCGCGACTGCTGGGAAGCGGCCATGCGCGTCCAACCATATGAGCGCATCCTTCCCTGAAGCCTAAGCGCTGGTGCTGAGCGACGCAAGCCGGAAGCGCGCCTGAGTCGAGCCGTCCCCGATCGGCACCAACCCCGCCAGCTTCAAGTGCTCGGTCTGGCCCTCCAATGACACCAGCTGCTGGGAGCCCGTCTGCGCAAGCTCCTTGCTGGAACGTCGGTCACCGCGCCGGGCCCGCCCGGCCACGCGCACCGCCAGGCTGTCTCCACACTGCCCGAGGGTTGATCGGACCCAAGAGCGCCGTCAGGCCCGCCTGACCACGCGCGCCGCCGAGCTGTCTTCACACAAGTGCCTCCGCTGGCCCTGGAGCGCACCGCAGTCTCGCTCCTCCTCCCCCCCCTCCCCCCCTCGCTGGCGCGCCGCCAAGCAGTCGGGCCTCGAGGCCCCGCGGAGCACTGCGCTGGGCAGCGCTGCTGGAACCTTGGGCGCGCGGGCTCGTGGGTGCCGCTTTCGGGCACCGTGGCAAACACCCGCGACAAGCAGAACGCTGCCCTCGCGAAGGATTGTTCTGGGGATGGGGTCGGGAGATCCAAGGAGCCCTGGACCGAACCCACCGCTGCTGAGTTGTTGCGCACCCGGGCGCCAGCGGAGACTCGGCCCGCTCTCTGGCAGACTGAGGGGGATTTCGACGAAACCAGGACTAGGACAGAAATGGGTGAAGGTATACCAAGAATCTCTGAGGTCCGGCGGCTCTGGAGAATGTCTCGGGCGCCGCGGCCTCCTCAGAGCGTTCCGGAACGCTCTGAGGCTCTGAGAAACGTTCCGGAACGCTCTGAGGATGCCCTGGTTCGAAGTAAGGGATCGGCTGCATAATCGATGTACCCCAAAACTGAGGTTGCTTGTCGACTTCATGGAGAGGGCGCAGAGCTTTGGTAGGCCTACGACAATTCAACGTATGCGTCTGGGTGGATTCGACGACAAGATTCTCATGTTGCGGTCGGTCGATCAGTTCTGCAGTCGATCCCCTGCTCGACTGGCCCTGGGGAGGGGCCAGCCGTCCAGGCACGCCTGCAGGCCTGTCGCGACGTGCTCTTGGAGCAGAAGCCTGCTCCAACACCGAGATCCACACGCTCACAGGGCAACGCATCGACGCAGGAACACACTGCTGCCTCAGCCAGATGTTTTCTCTACGTCACTAACAATGGAGAGCCGTGGAGGGCAAACCACAACAAGTTCTCAGAGCATTCGTTGATGGGCCTGTACGTTCTTAATAAATCAAGACGCTTCGCCATGGTTTGATGGTCGGGGCTTGGGGGGAACGCGCCAACATAGGCCAGAGCTGGGGCCCCAGGTCAGCCCAGAGACTTGCTAATGATGCCCTGCTTCCGCCTCCCCGAACGCCGCCGACGTCGACCAAGGGTTGGCCTGCAGCAAGTTGGGTCCAACAAGCAGTTGGGCCAACGGTGGGACGCGTCCGTAGCTAGTCGCGGTGACAGCACAGGAGGGGCATGAAGGGAGGAGGAAGCGGCTGGCCGCAGAGCGGCCAGAGAGCTCTCAGACACCCGACGTCGAACAGCTGACTTCAGAATGCACCTGTGCACCACCCGCCGCCAGGCCTGGCCAGGACCACCCAGATCCCTGGCACGGTGGCTGCGTTGCACACGTGGCCCATTCGGAATCCATTCCCACGCGGCCGCCTCGACCCCCGGAAGTGGTCCAGGGCCTCCTGCAGCAGCCGCAGCCCCTCTGGCCGCACCCTGGCCGCCCGAAGCCCCGCGGCCGCCCCGATCGCCTCGGCGTCCTCCGCGCGCGCGCGCGTTGGAGGCGGCCACCCGCACCCTCCCCGCCGACGTTGCCGCCGTCGCCGCCAACGCCGTCGCCGCCGACGACGCCGTCGCCGCTGCAGCCGCCGCCGCCGCCGCCTTCGCCGCTGCCGTCGCCGCCTCCGCCGACGCCTCTGCCGCAGCCGCCGTCGCCGCCACCGCCGTCGCCGTCGACGCAGTGGCCGCTGCAGCCGCCGTCGCCGCCTTCGCCGCCGCCGCCGCCTCCGCCTCCGCCGCAGCCGCCGTCGTCGTCGAGGCGGGGCTGCGCGTCCTCCGGCTCGAGGGCCCCGCCGGACCGCCCCGTGGCCGCGGCGCGCTCGGCCTCTGAGGAAGCCAGAGGACTTGCCACCGCTCGGAGACGTCCATTTCGCGTGCATTTTTTTGTCGTTTCCGCGGGAGCTTTCTTTTTGCTCGATCATCCAGGACGCTCCTCGAGGGTCCTCGCCGAGCACGGATCAAATACCCACACGTCCGAGCGATGCCAAGAGGAGGCCCGGGTGTGTCACACACCCGATCCCTACCCCCACCAGCCATCCATCCTCCCTCATAGATGGGGGGCGGGGGCAGCTGGGCTTCGGACTTCCCTGAGATCCGACGCTGCGAAAAAGTTTACACATCGCGAGAAATCACGCCCGGAGCCCCGGACCCCGTCCTGCTGCTCAATGTCTCGAGCCGGCCCGATTTTTAAGGGCCCCGGGGCCCGAGATGGGGCGTCAACGCCCGTGATGAGCAATTTGCAGAGCCAGGATCCTCCTCCTCCTCCTCCTCCTCCTCCTCCTCCTCCTGCTCGTCGGACTTCGCCACGTGCTCGGCGCATTCTCCCAGCGAGTGGCCCGAGCTGCAGATCTCGGCGAGAGCCCTCGGGGCTCGGCGCCCGCCGCCGTGGCAGGGAGCGCCCCTCGAGCAGGTCGCGGTGCCCGCGGCGGGTCCACGGCGGCGGCCCGCCCCCACGGAGACGGCCCGCGAGAGGAGAGGCCACGCCCCGTGGAGAGGTCTCGACCCGGACCCCCCTAGGAGCACTCCAAGAGAGAGCGCTCCCCAGACCCAGAGGCCCAGGGATCGACTGCCTTGACAACAACGCGCAGGTCTTTCGCAGCGTTCGGCCTCCAGGGGCCCTCGCCGGGCCCCAGGACCGTCAAAGAACGACTCGGGTTGGAAAAAAACGGCCCCAAGGAATGGGTCGAGACTTCCGGGGACCCCGTAGCGAAAAAGTCACAACATCGGATCTCGTGGGAGAAAGACCTACCTGCCCTGCTCAAAACCTCGCCTGGGACTTGGTAGATGGCGAGGCACTCCCGAACCCCTTCCAGGAGGGCTACAAGGCGGCCAAAACCCGGCAGCACGACCTCGACGTCCAAATTCCTGTCGAGGTTTTCTGGGCAGACCAGACAAGACTACCAGTCTGGAGGCCTAATTAGAGGCGGCCTCCTAAATGGGGTCGGAATAGATAGACTGAACCGCGCCGCATCGCCGATGCATCGGCGATGCATCGGCGACGCATCGGCGATGCATGAGCGATGCGCTGGCGATGCAGCGTCGACGTGGGCGATACACCAGCGACGTCGATGTGAAACAACTCGGGCGCCACATCGAGCCGCATCGGCGACGCATCGGCGGTGCGGCGCAACTCTCCGACCCCATCTACTCCGACCCCATCTAAGATGCCCAGACTAATTTCGAGCCCTCTGGAATAGGTCAGGGCTGCATGGGACCTTTTTTTTAAGCGCCCGGAATGGGTACGATGCCCAACAACAAGTGTGCACGTGTTGTCCAAAAGCGACAGCGGCCGCGGTTGCGCAAGCCGCAAATTGCACCACTTCTATTACACCAAAAAATACTGCACCACCTGCATTCTCCCTTTTTGAAAAAGAGCAGATTCTAACCCCCCCAGGGGGGTATCCCCCCTGGTCTTCTTACTGTAACTTACAAATCCTTCTCGCCCATCGCCCACCCTAAGTTTAAATTCGCACCATCCCAAAGGGGGCCGGTCTCGACCCCCCCCCCGCGATCCCCTGCAAAAAAAGTTATGCGCGCACACTCGTTCATCACAAATCATCAGTGGTCAAAAAACCCCTTGCCAACAAACAGCGTGACGAAATGCACACGCGCGCGTTGTCGCGCGCGTTCCGAAATCCTTGAAGAACCTTCGGTTTCGTAAGGATACCAAAGTCGATTGTCCAATATATACATACATATACACATACATACATACATACATACATACATACATACATACATACATACATGCATGCATACATACATACATACATACATATATAACTCCTGGTGTCGCAACAGTTTTTTGCAACATGATTTGCGCGGTTGTGCTAATTCCAGAAAAAATGTTCAACAAGTACGTACATGCTACCGAACGGGCTTCGCACGCGCGCATGCCGAATTCGTTCGAATGCCCTTGCGCGGGTGCTGTCGCAATAATCCTCTTGCAAAAAAAAAAAAAAAAAAAAAACGGAACGATGTGCACACGCTCGCGACGTCGCGCGCGCCTGCCGAAACCACTCAAAAACACTCGGTTTCGCAAGGATTGCAACATCGAGTGCCCAAAGCACATGTATGTGTATATATATATATATGAAGCACATGGCTTCGCAACACTGTTTCAAGGAAGCCTGCGTTCGAGCTTTTGCGGGTTCTGCAGAAAATCTAAATGTTTTTCTCAACATGATCATTGAATTATGCACAGCGGGCCTCTCGCGCCGCATGCCAAAATCATTCGAACGCCCTGGCGCGCGTGCTGGGGGGGCACGATCCGTGTCAAACAAGACCATGCGGCCACTGTCGCGCGCCAGACGAACACGCATGTCGAACTCCTTCCAAAACGTTCATCACCGACGCGGGGACGCCGTCATCGTCGTCGGCGTGACCAGCATCGGCGCCGTCACTGGCCGTGCCGTCGTCGCTGTCAGCATCATCACCAGCACCGTTACTATCATCATCGTGTCCACCGCTGTCGGCGTTGCCATGATACCGTGCCCGCCCAAGTCGCAGACTCGCACTGAAGTGCCCGCTGGAATGTGCCGAGCGGTCAGCGCCACTGCGGCCGAGCCGGCCGCGCCAACCAAACTGGCCACTGCGCGCGCGTGCATGCGCGGGTTGGCGCGGCCGCAGAGATGCACCAGCCAGCGCCAAGCACGCATCGCAATCGCCGCCGCATGGGGCTTGCAAACCAACTTGCAGATGGGTGGGTGAAATGTCTGCGCGAGCAGTGGTTTGGAGAACTTTTTTTGCGAACAGCAACTAAATTCTCCTTTCTCAAAGAAAATAATAGACTCTACCCCCCCCCTCCCGGACTTATCAGCTCCCCCTGGGATAATATAATTTCATATATATATATGTGTGTATGTATGTATGTGTATATATACACATATATCTACATATATATATATATATATGTATATATATAGGTGTGTATATATATATATATATATTATGCACACTCGTCCATCCTAAATCTGAAATCATATCATCCCAGCCAGGCCGGGCTCCCCCCCCTGAGGTTCCCTAGTAAAAAAAACACTATACGGTGACATTTTTTGTTCAAACGAAACACTTTTTCGAAAATCCCTTGCCAAAACATATAACGAAGTGCACACGCGCGCGTCGTCGCGCGCGCATGCCGGAATCCTTCGAAAACCACAGGTGCCGGAAGGATTTCGCAATCGAGTTTCCCAAAAAAACATACAAAAACACATGGTTTCGCAACACTGATTTGCTAAAAAAGCTTCCGCGCGAGCTCTTGCGAAATCTGAAGAAAACCATAGGTTTTTCAATATGTTCACAAAATGATACCAAACGGGCTTCGCGCGAGCGCATGTCAAAATCTGTCGAACGCCCTTGCGCGTGTGCCGTCGCGAGAATCCTCTGCAAAAAAACGAGACGAAGTGCAGACGCGCGCGTCGTCGCGGGCGCATGCCGAAAACCTTCAAAACACATCGGTTTCGGAAGGATTTCAAAATCGTGCGTCCAAAGAACCTACAAAAACCTAAGGTTTCGCAACACGGATTTTCTACAAAAGCGTGCGCACGCGCTCTTGCGTCGTCGTCGTCGTCGTCGTCGCCGTCCTCCCTCCTCCCGCGTCGTCGTCGTCGTCGCCTACGTCGTCCTCTGTCTTTTCTCGTGTTCGTCGTCGTCGTCCTCTTTGGCGTCGTGGTCGTTTCCGTCGTCGTTGTCGCCGTGGTCGTCCTTCCTCCTCCTCCCACGTCGTCGTCGTCGTCCGTCGTCGGCGTCTCGTCGTCGTCCCTCCTATTTCGTCGCCGTCGTCGTCGTCGTTGTCGTCGTCGCCTTCCCTCCTCCCTCGTCGTTGTCGTCGTCGGCGTCGCCGTCCTTCCTCCTTCGTCGTCGTTCGCGTCGTCGCCGTCCTCCCTCCTCCCTCGCCGTTGTCGTCGTTGTCGTCGTTGTCGCCGTCGTCGTCCTTCCTCCTCCATCGTCGTCGCGTTCGTTGGCGTCGTCGTCGTCTTCGTCGTCGTCGGCGTCGGCGTCGTTGTCGTCGTCGAAGTCGTCGGAGACGTCGTCGGTGTCGTCCTAGTCGTTGTCGTCGGTGTCGTCGTAGTCGGTCTTAACAGGTTTTGCAAACCAAGTTGCGGGTGGGTGGATGGGATGTTTGCGCGAGCAGTGGAGATGACGACTTCAAGTTCAGCAGAGTGGCTGACCCAAATATTGCCCCACATAGATTGCATATGTTATGCTGCACCACATAGTTTGCCCAACATAGGTGGCATCAGCTATGTTGCACAACCTAAGTTGCACCACGCAAGTAGCAAAACATATATTGCACCACATACATTGCACCACACATTTTACCCCACCTAAATTGCACAGAAGATATTGCACAAACTGCATTGCACCACCTAGGTTGCACCATATTGGTTAAAGAGCAGGCATTGCACCACAGATTGTACATCATAGATTGCACCACATAAGCTGGACTACACAGACCGCTCCACATGCATTGCACAACATCAGAGTGAGGGGGCCGAACGGTCATTCACTGTCCCTTGGTGCGTGGCTGCAGTGGGGATCCACGGCGAGGATTCTGTTTGTTTTGTTGCGCCGCCCCCCCGCGACCAGCCCGCGACCCACCCGCGACCCACCGCGACCCACCCCGCGACCCACCCGCGACCCACCCGCGACCCACCCCGCGACCCGCCCGCGATCCACCCGCGACCCACCCGCGACCCACCAGCGACCCACCCCGCGAACCACCCGCGACCCACCCCGCGACCCACCCGCGACTCATCCGCGAACCACCCGCGACCCACCCTGTGACCCAATCACGTTGCTTTAATGAAAACCTTTGCCTGCGGAGGGCTCATTGTATACTTTGTAATAGTTAGGCGCCTGCGGCGGGTTTCTTCAGAGCCTCGCAGACTGCAGACGTCCCCGCCGCCCCCCTCACTCTTATCCGTGACTGCGGGGTGCTACGGTATATTGTTGGGGTCCACGCTGGCTAATGTTGGGGTCCACTCTGGCTACACTGAGCACACACGCACACACACACACACTGAACACACACACAGACACACACACACACACACACACACGCACACGCACACGCACACACACACACACTATTTGGTGCCCACGCTGGCTAATATTGTGTTCACCCTAACGTTGTGTGACAATCTGGGTGTCTCGGTCCTTCAAAACGGTGCTCCCCCGCCAGCGTTGGCATACTTTCGGAGGCGGCGCTTTGCTCCCCTCTGCATTTGTCTCCACGTCATCATCTCCCCCCTCCTCCTGGCTCGATCTCCGAGTCGCTCCCGGCCGTGCGAGAAACGCGCAGAAGCCTGCAGATGGACGACCTCGAGATGCGACACTGGGGAAAAAACAAAATCGAGAAAAGTCGCGACGGGAGCCCTAGACCCCACCCTTTCTGCGGCATCTCAAGAGTGGGATCGAGCTTTGATGGCCCTGGGCCCGACACCGGACCGAAACGCCTACTGAAGAAATGCAGCGCTCGGATCGCAGGAAACCTCCAAAAAAGCGCAGCAGAAGCCTTCACATCGACGACATCCTCGTCCTTCTTCTGCTCCTACTGCTCATCCTCCTCCTCCTCCTCCTCCTCGTCCTCCTCCTCCTCGACGTCGTCATCGTCGCCGTCGACATCGCCGTCGTCGCCGTTCTTGCCGCCGTCGTCGTCGTCGCCATCGCAGTCGTCGTCGTCGACGTCGTCGACCTTGTCGTCGTTGTCCATGCCGCCGTCGTCGTCGTCGTCGTCGTCGTCGTCGTCGCCGTCGTCGTCGTCGTCGTCGTCGTCGTCGTCGTCTCCGCCACGGCCAACGCCGTTGCCGTCGTCGTCGTCATCTTCATCGTCTTCGTTTTCGTCGTCTTCGTCGCCGCCGCCGCCGCCGTCGTCGTGGTGAACGACGTCGCCACCGTCGTTGTCATAGTCGTCTTCGTCGTCGTCGTCGTCCTCTTCGTTGTCTTCGTCGTCGTCACCGCCGACGCCTCCCTCGCCGTCGCCGTCGTCGTCGTCGCCGTCGTCGTCATTGTCGTCGTCGGTGTCGTCGTCGTCGTCGTCGTCGTCGTCGTCGTCGTCGCCGTCGCCGTCGCCGTCGTCGTCGTCGTCGCCGTCGCCGTCGCCGTCGCCGGCGCCGTCGCCGTCGTCGTCTGCGTCGTGGGGGGCGTTCGCTGCCCACCCCGCCAACGCAGCTCCGACGCGGTCGAGGGCGGGCTCCACGCAGCAGCTCGGGAGCAGAAACTCGTAGGAGCGGACAGAGCAGTACCGGCGGGCGCGGAACCTCTTGGGCACCTTTCTGCGCTTCCTCCTCCTCCTCCTCCTCCTCCTCCTCCTCGTCCAGCCTCCTACTCCTCCCTCCCTCAGCCACCCTCGCCTCCTCCTCCTCCTCCTCCTGCTCCTCCTTCTCCTCCTGCTCCTTCTCCTCATCCTCCTCCTCCTCCTCCCTCCTCCTCCTCCTCCTCCTCCTCCTCCTCCTCCTCCTCTCTCCTGCTCCCCCTCCTCCTCCCCCTTCCCCTCTCCACCCCCTTCCCTCCCACCTTCTCCATTTGTTCCTCCTCCTCCGCCTCCTCCCTCTCTTCCTCTTCCGCCTTCCTCCTCCGCCTTCCATCTCCGCCTCTCCCCATACCTCCTCCCTCCACCCTCCTCTCCATCCTCCTCCTCCTCCTCCTCCTCCTCCTCCTCCCCCTTGTCCGCCTCCTCCTCCACAATTACACAATATGAATCCCACTCTCCTCTCTCCCCTGGTGGCGTCTGGGGATTGGTCGACCCTCCTCCGCGTACTGGTTTTTACCTAACAGCTCTTGCTGATAGATTTCTAGTGGTCTCAAAAGACAGCATCATGACTCCTCAGGGGGGTCTGGGCGGGACCCGGGGAGGCTGCCGCCGAAGCCGAAATCGCTTGGGACATCCTCGCAAAATCGCTCTTGGTGCTCCCAGAACTCCATTCCCAGGCCACATTTTGGATGCCCGGAGCCAACTGTAGGCCACTTCGTGCTCTTCGACTTCCCAGAACTCCATTCCCGGGCCACATTTTGGATGCCCGGAGCCAACTGTAGACCACTTCGTGCTCTTCGATTTCCCAGAACTCCATTCCCGGGCCACATTTTGGATGCCCGGAGCCAACTGTAGGCCACTTCGTGCTCTTCAAGTTCCCAGAACTCCATTCCTGGGCATGATTTTGAATGCCCGGAGCCAACTGTAGGCCACTTCGTGTTCTTCTAGTTCCCAGAACTCCATTCCTGGGCCACATTTTGAATGCTGAGGCAGGCTGATGCTGCGGCCGAGGCAGGCTGAGGCTGAGGCAGGCTGAGGCTGAGGCCGAGGCTGAAGGCAGACTGAGGCTGAGGCTGAAGCAGACTGAGGCTGAGGCTGAGGCAGGCTGAGGCTGAGGCTGAAGCAGGCTGATGCTGAGGCAGGCTGAGGCTGAGGCTGAGGCTGATGCAGGCTGAGGCTGAGGCAGGCTGAGGCTGAGGCCGAGGCTGAAGGCAGACTGAGGCTGAGGCTGAAGCAGGCTGAGGCTGAGGCTGAGGCAGGCTGAGGCTGAGGCAGGCTGAGGCTGAGGCTGAGGCAGGCTGAGGCTGAGGCTGTGACTGCGACTGCCGTTGCCGCTGCGACTGTCATCGCGAATGCGACTACGACTGCGGGAACAGCAGAATTCGACAACTGGATTTTCATCTGAATCTTAAGGGGAATGCTTTCAGATATGCTTCTACACATCGCTGTTAGGTTGCTTTGCCGGGATAATTTACATACAGGATTCCCCGGAGTTGGGTTGTCCCTTGGGTTGTTTTTCAAAATACTGCTTTCGCTGAAGCGCTGGCCTCATCTTCGGGCTACCGCTCGTTCCGAATCGTGCTCCCGCTGCAGCGCTGGCCTCATTTCCGCGCTTCCGCTCGTTCCGAATCGTGCTCCCGCTGTAGCGCTGGCGTCAGTATTTCCAGCGACATGCCACGGCATGGTTTTTGGTCATTCCAAAGAGGCTTCAAAACAATGGCCCCCCGAAGAAACCATCGGCAGTGATTGCACATTCGGTGTCGATTCTCTGATTTCTTCGGCCGCAGACCCCCCCCACTGTGGAGCGTCGCCACGCCATGCTATGTCAGGCTACGCGTCCTAATTTCCGAGCTTCCGCGCTTGGGCGGTTGTTCAAAATGCTGCTCTCGCTGAAACGCTGGCCTCATTTCCGCGCTTCCGCTCGTTCCGAATCGTGCTCCCGCTGCAGCGCTGGCCTCATTTCCGCGCTTCCGCTCGTTCCGAGTCGTGCTCCCGCTGTAGCGCTGGCGTCATTATGTCCAGCGCCAGGCCACGGCATGGTTTTCGGTCCTTCCAGATGGCACCAAAATTTGCAAAATGCCCCCCCCCCCCCCCCGAAGAAACCATCGGGAGTGATCACACATTCGGTGTCGATTCTCTTTGTCTTTTAGACCGCAGGAGTCCCTCCCCACTGTGAAGCGTCGCCACGCCATGCTATGTCAGGCTACGCGTCCTCATTTCCGCGTTTCCGCGCTGGTGCTTCCCCCCCCAAAAAAAAGGTGCTCTCGCTAAAGCAGCGACCTCATGTTCGGGCTACCGCTCGTTCCGAATCGTGATCCCGCTGCAGCGCTGGCCTCATTTCCGCGCCTCCGCTCGTTCCGGATCGTGCCCCCGCTGCAGCGCTGGCGTCATTATTTCCAGCGCCATACCACGGCATTGTTTTCGGTCCTTTCAAATAGGCACCAACATCTAGAAAATACCTCCCGAAGAAACCATCGGAAGTGATTCCACAGTCGGTGTCGATTCTCGGATTTGTGGACCGCAGAAGCCCCCCCCCCTTCTTTGGGACGTCGCCACGCCATGCTACGTCATGCTACGCGATGATCTTCAACACCATGCTATGCCATGTAATGCTATGCCATGCTACGACATCCGATTGTGCGAGTAGCGAGGAGATCTACGCCATGGTAAGGAATGGGAGGGAGTCAGATATGACGCGAGCGCACCTAGCATGTCCTCACCCCTCCCCCTCCCCCTTCCTCCTCCTCCTCCTCCTCCTCCTCCTCCTCCTCCTCCTCCTCCTCCTCCTCCTCCTCCTCATCATCATCATCATCATCATCATCATCATCATCATCATCATCATCATCATCATCATCATCATCCCCCCCATTTTCCGCCCGCGTATGCCATTTTACTCTCTCCGCCTCCTCCTCCTCCTCCTCCTCCTCCTCCTCCTCCTCCTCCCCATGGTTCTCCTTTGGCGCCTTGACCATTGTGTGGAGAACGATGTCCTCTGGGAGAAAGGCGTTCGTCCGCTCCACGAGGCGACGGAGATCATCCCCGTCGATCACCAGCCGACCAAAAGGAGGCATGGGAGAAAGAGGGGGGGAGGGTGTGGAAGGAGAAGGGAGTTGAGAGGAGGAAAGACAGAGGCAGGAATGAGGAAGAGGGGCGGCGTAGGAGGCAGGGGTGGAGGAGGAGAGGTGGAGGACTGGAATTGAAGTGGTTCGTTTTATTACCAGTAGTTGGGAAGTTGAGCCAGCTGGATGAGCAGGGGAGGGGGGATGAAGAGGGGAAGGACGGAGGATGGAGGAAGCAGGGAGGAGGGAGGAAGGCAGGGAGGCAGGGAGCGGCAGGAGGGGAGATGCGAGCCCTGCTTGGGAAGGGGCTCCTCCCTACCTTTAGGTCGGGCATGTCCCCCTACAGGCGGATCTTGAGTGAAAAAATAGAATATTCAAAAATACACCAACATAGTCAAAGAAAATATGCCAAAAATAGTCCCCAGACTATTGCTTTTTTTTTGATACTCCTCATGTAGAGGGACACGCCCGACTTAACCCTACTTCTTTCCCTCCTCCGCCCTTTCCCCCCCCCCCTCTCTCTCCCCTCACCCTCTCCCCTTGTGCCAGCGCCGTGCCGTCGCAGAGCCCACGTGCAACCCCAAAGAGTCCCTCCTCCCCCTCTCCTCCCGCCCCCCGCGCCCTCGCCCTGCGCCGCCGACGCCGGAGGGGGACGAGGCGCGACCCGCGACCACGTTGCAGGCGGCGCTCACCCCCGCGTCCGTCCTCCCCGACCTCTCCCACTTCAGCTTGGCCAGGTTCCCGAAGTTGCTCATCCGGATGGCCCCGGCGCGGAACAGGGCGAGCTCGAGCTCCGCCTCTGCCAGAGGCCACCCAGGCGGCCATGGTGGCCAGGCCGTCAGGCCCGGGGTCGGGCGGGGCCGCTCTTGGGGGGCCGTCCTCCGAAGGCGCCTGGAGTTCCCGGGGGCGTCGGCTCCCGAGCCGTCCAGTGAGGGCCCGTCCAGTGAAGCCTTTTTTTCCCAACCATCCTGCGGTGTGTTGGGTCCTTGTTTTGAAGAGACGGTCCCCGCGTTCTCCTTCTCTCCTCCTCTTCCCCCTCCTCCTCCACCGTCCGCATGCGTCCCGCACACCCAGTACAGCGCTTCGTGGCCCCATAGGGAGCCCCACCGAAGGTCCCAGAGCTACCGTCCTGCGTCCCGCACACCCAGTACAGCGCTTCGTGGCCCCATAGGGAGCCCCACCGAAGGTCCCAGAGCTACCGTCCGCATGCGTCCCGCACACCCAGTACAGCGTTTCGTGGCCCTCCTCCACCTCCTCCCTGCGGTACACCCACCCAGTACTGCGCTTCGTGGCCCCATAAAGAGCTCCACCGAAGCCCCCAACGGGACCGTCCGCATGCGTCCCGGTAACCCAATTTGGCATTTTCACTCACTCAGTAGAGCGCTTCGTGGCCCCATAGGGAGCTCCTCCGAAGCCCTCAGTGGGACCGTCCGCACGCGTCACGGAAACCCAATTCGGCACACCACCCACACAGTACAGCGTTCCCCCCTCCCAGTGCAGCGCTTCGTGGCCTCATAAGGAGCTTCACCGAAGCAGATATTCACAAATACGGTACCCACAGCTGCATATGGTTGGGACCTTCGCCAGGAGAATTGTTTTTGGCATCGCTGTAGACTGCCAGGCCGTGCTCGCGAACACGCGCGCGTGAAACCCCCTAATTCGATGCGCTCCCGGAGTGGCGCAAGCGCGGCCTGTCTACATCTCGATGTCTGGTGACATGGTCTGCGCCGAGTCGGCAACGACAATGACGTGCAGAAGCAGTGAACACCCAGAGCCGCTCCGACCCCTAACCAATGCCGTGCAGAGAAAAGGTGCCCTGCAAGAAGGCCGACGAGCGCGGCGACAGTGGCGGAGCGATGCAGCTGCGAACGCGGAAGGTCCCGCTGCGCCCCGTGGGCGCAGGCAAGCTGCCCGGCCCCACGGGCCAAGCCCCCGACCGTACCCCTCGGCTCATCCAGGCCTCGGGAGAGCGGGTAAGGAGGAGGGGCAGAAGGAGGAGAAGGGATGGAATCTGCGCGTCACTGCACGCTGCAGCCCTTCTGGTAGAACTTTTGGTGGTGTCTCTCCGCGTCGTGCCAGGTCTCCATGCGCGCGGCGTGGACCTCCCGGGCGCCTCGTCTGGCGCGTGCCTGCAGGGCCTTCTTCTGCTCCTCGTCGTGGTACCAGACTGCCGAGTGGTGCTGCGTCTTGGTCCCAGCCTGCACAGTGGCAGTGTGGGGCTGTGCCCCCCCAGCAATCGCCAAGCCCACTGGCGCAGGCGTGCGCTCGCGAATGCGGTCAAAGTGAGTGAGGAGCGCGTCGTAGGTGATCAGCTCAGGGTCGAACTCTATGCGGATTGCTTCAGAGTGCCCGTCACCAAGTTGCACGCTCTCGTACGTGGGCTTTGCCAGCGTGTTACCCCCAGTGTAGCCGACCGTGGTGCTGAGGACCCCGCTCACCCCGTCGAACAGCTTCTGCGGCTCCCAGAAGCAGTCCGTCGAGAACGTCGCGACCTGGCGCGGCCGCCGTGCGGCATCCGTGATGGTCTGGACGACGCTCGCCAGCAGCGCCGAGTAGTCGGGCAGGCCCTCCTCTGGCGGGCGGAACCTCAAGATCACCATGGACTGCACCTCGGCCGGCTGCCTCGCCAAGAGCTCAAAGGCGCCGTCGTCGACGGAGTCACCTGCGGAAGGCGGCCAGCCGCTCTCCCTCGACGGGCGCGGCGGGCGCCTCCCCGCGGCCGCGGTCGGTGCAAGGCGCGCCCGAGCTGCGCGGCCCGAGCGCGCCGTCCTCCTCCTGGAGGCGCCGCAGCGCCTCGACGGCGGCGAGCCGCGCCCGCTCCACCTCCTCCGGCGACCCGTCCTCCGGGCGGAATCGAGGCTGCTTCATGCAACCTTTGTCTGGGCCGTTCTTGATCTTGTACTGAACGCGCCACGCCTTGTTTCTTGTGTCCCAAGATCTGTACTTGACGCCGCTCTGGCGCTCCGCGCTGCCGAGGCTAGCGCGGCGCTCGTCCGAGCTGCTCGGCCCGAGCGCGCCGTCCTCCTCCTGGAGCCGCCGCAGCGCCTCGACGGCGGCGAGCCGCGCCAGCTCCACCTCCTCCGGCGACTCGTCCTTCGGGCGGAATTGAGGCTGCTTCACGCTACCTTTGTCGAGGCCGTTCTTGATCCTGTACTGAAGACGCCACGCCTGGCAACGTTTGCACCAGGAGATGTACTTGACGCCGCTCTGACGCTCCGCGCTGCCGCTGCGTTCAGAAGGGGCCCGCCTGAGCTCGCCGAGCTGATCCTCCCCCTCGAGCCGCCGCAGCGCCTCGACGGCGGCGAGCCGCGCCAGCTCCACCTCCTCTGGCGACTCGTCCTTGGGGCGGAATCGAGGCTCCTTCACGCTACCTTTGCCGAGGCCGTTCTTGATCCTGTACTGAAGGCGCCACGCCTGGCCACGTTTGTACCAGGAGATGTACTTGACGCCGCTCTGGCGCTCCGCGCTGCGTTCAGAAGGGGCCCGCCTGAGCTCGCCGAGCTGGTCCTCCCCCTCGAGCCGCCGCAGCGCCTCGACGGCGGCGAGCCGCGCCAGCTCCACCTCCTCTGGCGACTCGTCCTTGGGGCGGAATCGAGGCTGCTTCACGCTACCTTTGTCAGGGCCGCTCCTTATCGTGTACCGAACGCGCCACGCCTTCTTTGTTGTTTCCCAAGATGTGCTGGATGCCGCTCTGGCGCTCCGCGCTGCCGGGCCCACCGTGCCTGGCCGCGGCTAAAGCGCGCGCCTCGCGGCCGGTGCCAGCGGCCGCAGCCCGCAGGCGCGCCCCGCGCACCAGGGCGGGCCCCGCGGCCGGCCCGGCGAAGGCCTCCAGCAGGGCCGCGCGCCCGCTCCCCACGGCCGCCGCCAGGGCTGCGCCGACCGCTGCCGCGGCCGCGCCGCGGCGGCAGGGCATGGCGCGCCACTCGGAGCGCAGCGGCGGGCCCGGCGGGCGAGCGAGCGGCGCGGGCCGGGTGCTGGATCCGCCCCGCCAGGGTGCGTGCTCGAGCCTCTCTAACTTGAGCCAGAATGGCTTGAGCCGTCCGGTAAGGCCTTTGGGGCTTCGAGGTCACGGGACGGCTCATGTCGCCAGACGGCTCTGGAACTCCCAGCTCTGAGGGGGGACCACCTCCCTCGCAACGAGCCTGGCGAGGAGCCCAACCCTATGCAACTGGGAGTGACGCGATGTGGCCCACTCCTCGTCGGTCGCCCACCGCGCATGGGGGGGGGACACGGAGCCTGCAACTGGTGCGCGAGGCGGAGACGCCATGCGGTCGCGCCCACTGGGACGCAGGTGGAACTCCGAGTGGGGCCACGAAACGTGAGAAATGTGCCGAAATCGGCGGAGGGACGCTGCGCGGTCACCACCACTGAGCCCTCGGTGGAGCTCACTATACGAAACCACGAAGCGAAATGGGCGGCGGGGCGCGCCATGCGATCTGTCACACTGTGACCCTCGGTGGAGCGATGGGGCCATGAAACGCGTGAGAGGGCAATGAACGGGAAGAGAAGGAGGTAGAGAGGGAGGAGGAAGAAGAAAGCGAGATGCGCTGCGCTCAGGATTCACAAACTGAGGACCAAGCTCAGCACGGGAGTGTTGGACGCGGAGGGGGAGGAAGCCGCTTGGATTGGGTGAGATTCACGGACCTCCATCGCCCCGAACAATCCCAGACCCCCGACGTCGTAATTTGTTCACAACGTCGACCCCCAGAAGTTTGGACCCCTTCCCCAGGACCGGTTTCTCGTCCTGAGCCGCTTTTTGCCGGTTCCGAGGCCCGGTAAGGGCCTCTGCAGGTCAAAAATAGCGGAAAACTGTCCGCCGTGATTTTTTTCACTACGCGAGGGAGTCAGGGCCCATCGTGTCGAGCAATAGGAGCAACGTCTTGCACAACTTTCGGCGCTCAGGGGCTTTCGGTGGGCCCTGGGGCCGTCAGGAGAAGACTCCCGGAGGAGCAACCCGTCATGTGGAAGGGGCCAGGAGACCCCGGGGACGTCGTGCCGCGAGGAATCGCACGACGGCGGCTGTCTGGGCTCGCACTGCCTACCCTCCACATGGCACGAGGAAGGTACAGGGAGAGAACTAACGACATGGAACTTAAGTCGGGCGTGTCCCCCTACAGGAAGGATATTCAACTATAGTTGTTGTTCGAAACATAATCTGGGGACGATGTTTCTACTGTTGTTGACTATGTTTGAATAGTTGCTGCATATTTTTATTTGTCTTCCAAAATCCGCCTGTAGGAGGACACGCCCGACCTAAACATAAACCTGAGAAGACTCGGAGATCCGCGCGGATGTCTCGGATCGGAGCTGGGGCGCGCTGAGTTCTGAGGTCTGTCTGTGTCATTGTTTGCTCCCTTCGGTGGCAACTCATGGGAGCCTCCCATACCACATTGTCGACTCCTGCGAATCGACACTAATCAACACGAATCAACGCTAATCGACGCTAAATCGACGTTCATCGACGCTAACCGACGCTAAACAGGCGCTGTCTCATCGACCCCCAGACGCTAAAAGACGCTAAAGATGGAATTGCTACATTCCTGGGGCCCGAAGGGTGCACGAATATTACAAAATCGTGTCCATCTCGATCCGAGTCGATGTCGCTTCGATATCGATTCCTGCCGGCCCGATTCGATTCGACTCCCATCTTGAAGACCGACCGCCGTTCCTGTTCATTTGAACAGGACTCGCTGTCAGTGTCGATATACGGGGGTATACCAGGCTCCCATGGCTTGCTACCGAAGCTCCCTTTCGGGTGAGGGCCCCCGGAGGCCGAAAATAGCGAAAAGTCCCCCGTCGCGACTTTTGCACGACGCGAAGAGGTCTGGGGAATCCTCCAGGGCCCGCAGCTGGGCACGTCCCTTGCTTACCGAACGCGCCCACTGCACCCGTCCGGGCCGAAGCATCCTTCTTCGCGGCGCGCAGGCGCCCACCTGGACCTTCCAGAGTG
>CAUYUJ010000896.1:102500-107951 GCA_963575745.1 Prorocentrum cordatum
AGCAGGATGCAGAATCGCATGGTGGGAGCCGGATGGAGCGAGCCTTGCCCCCCCCCCCCCCCAGTTTTCGTTCTCCGTCGTGTCTGCGAGACGAAAGCGACACGAAAACGGCCCACGGAATCGCCAAAGCAACACCGTCTAGCCCGAGCCCTGTGCTGCCGGGCGGCTCCTCCGTCCGGGGGGGCCTCCGAGCAGGATGCAGAATCGCATGGTGGGAGCCGGATGGAGCGAGCCTTGCCCCCCCCCCCCCCCAGGGGGACAACAAAACGCACACACACACACACACAAACACACACGCACACACAAAAACATAAGGGTGTTGAGCTGTCGGTGGGTGCGCCTTCCACCTAGTCTTCAAATCGTGGGCTATGGGTGGTGTGTCTTGCGCCTTGCTCTGGCCGCCTGGTGAACATCCCGGAGCATGGACCCGTGCTTGAGAAGGCGCTCGCCTCCCCGCGAGGGATGCCGCCCCCCAGCCTGGACCCGATCGGCTTCGAAGGGGACACTGGGAGAGGAGGGGGTGACTCCCCGCAAGGGATGCCGCCCGGGGCGGCGAATCCGATCGGGTCCAGGCTGGGGGGCGGCCCGCCCCCCAGCCTGGACCCGATCGGATTCGAAAGGGGGCGGTGGGCGAGGAGGGGGTGATGGCCAGCGATTGCTATACGTCCCCCCCCCGGCTTAGGGCACGAGGTCGAGGCACCCCTTCATCCACAATGATGACTGTGAGGGCACAGGGCCCTCCCGTGCCCTGATAATCCAGCCGAGGCACTCCTCCTCCACCTCCCTCCTCAATCTCGTCCTCGTCCTCGTCACCCTCGTCCTCCTCGTCCCTCCTCGTCCCTCCTCCTCGTCCCTCCTCGTCCCTCCTCCTCCTCCTCCTCCTCCTCCTCCTCCTCCTCCTCCTCCTCATCATCATCATCAATCATCATCATCATCATCACCTCATCCTCCCCTCCTCCCCTCACCCTCCTCCTCCTCCTCCGCCTCCTCCTCCTCCTCCATCCTCCTCCTGCTCCCCTCCTCCTCCTCTCCTCCTTTCCTCTCCTCCTCCTCCCTCCTTTACCTCCTCCTCCTCCTCCTCCTCTCACCTCCTCCTCCTCCTCCTCCTCATCATCATCATCATCATCATCATCATCATCATCATCATCATCATCATCATCATCATCACATCATCATCTCATCATCATCATCATCATCGCTCCTCCCTTCTCCCTCCATCCCCATCCCGCCCCACTCCCTCCCTCCACACTCCTTCCCGCGCCCTCCCATCGCCTCTTCGGACCCCCCCGGCAACATCCAGAAACGCATCGAGATCCCAAACTCCCTCCGAACTCCTTTGAAGACCTCGGAACAAAGCAGAACAAATTGGAAAACAGTCGAAGGTGTTCGAACCGTCTCCCCAACTCTCCAGAGGCCCCCGCATGCCCCCGGAGGCCTGCAGAGGCCCAGCATACAAAAAAGAGCCTGCCCCATACTCGATCATCCTGCTCCTCCGTTCTCCTCCTCCTCCTCCTTCGCGCCAGCAGCCAGCCTTCCCCTCCTCCTGCTCCTCCTCTTCCTCCTCCTCCTCCTCCTCTTCCTCCTCCTCCTGCTCCTGCTCCTCCTCCTCCTCCTCCTCCTCCTCCTCCTCCTCCTCCTCTCTCCTCCTGCTCCTCCTCCTCCTGCCTCCTCCTCCTCCTCCTCTCCCCCCTCCTCCTCCTCCTGCCTTGCCTCCGTCGTCCTCCCTCCTCCCGGCCTCCCCCCCGTCCTCCTTCGCCTCGCCTGTGGAGGCCGTAGCCGTACGACCCGGCGTCCAACGGCCGGGCCCTCCTCGGGGCAGCGGGGCCGTCGCCAGAGGAGGGGCCGGCCGGCCGGCCGCGGCCTGGGGCGGATCGAAGGCCCTGCCGTGCCGTAGTAGAACAAAAAAAAAAACTTTTGGCGCTCCGCGCGAATTTCTTGGATCCGCGCTGGGACCCCCCTGGCGGCGCCTCTGGCGCCGTCCCTGGCGCGCCCCGCGCGCCAGGGACCAGCGCAGATGCAAGAAATCCGCGCGGACTGGCGAAAATATATGTTTAGGCCGTTGTTTGCTCTTCTGCGCAAGGGGGCGGCGCCGGAGTTCGAGGCCCTCGGGCGTTTTTTTTTGCCGGTGCTCGGCGAACGTCTAGCCTCGGGGTGCTCGCCAGCAGCTGCGCCCCGCCAGGAGCGCCCTGGGGGTGACCGACTTGTCCCAGATCGGCGGCCGGAGAGCCGAGGCGTGACCGAAAAAAACCCAGATCCCCAAAAATCCCCAACGATATTGTTTCAATCAGAAGTGGATCCGAGACGACCTCTGGGGCCGCGGACCGACAAAGTCGGGCATCAGACCGGGGAAGCGGTCGGGACCTCTGGGGCCGCGGACCAAACAGGCCACTCGGGCGGATGTCTCGGGCCCCGCAACGCCCGAGACGACTGCCGCTGGTCGTCGCAGGGCCCCGTGAGCGGGGCCGAGGGCCTGCATCGGAGGCCTCGGGGCCGCAGAAGCGAACTCTGCTGCGGTCAGTGGCTCCGCGTGTCGCGGCGGCGGTCCCGGCGACACGGCACGCCATGTCTTCCGCTCCGCGGGACGGGAGGCTGACCGTTGACGCCTGGGGGGGGCCGTGACGCGGAAGCGGGCCAGCATGTCGCGCCGCAGCGCGGCGGGCCAGAACCAGTGGCGCGGTGGCGGACCACGCGGTGACCTCGGACCCCCCGAAGGCCTCACCGCACGGTCCGTCACCGCAGGATGTTGGGACCCCGGAGGCCTCAGTTGCCCATAACTTCCTCGGAGAACGACCCAGGTTCCAAAACAGGGCGGTCGCCCCGCATCCCCACTGACTCACGACACGGTGGTAGCCGCACCGCTTGCGACCCGCAGCTTTCTGATAAGCCAGGACGATGGCGCGAGCGACAAGACTGCAGCCGTGAGTCGAAACATTCGCACTTCCATACCTTCCCCCACTGGATGTGGACAAGTCCTGGTTTGCAATGTCCTGGTCTCCTTGATTGTTAGTATTTCAGGTAACTGTTGTTACCCCGGGGGGCGCGAGATCCAGTAGCTGTAGCGCTTGTGCGGGTGGTGCACGTCGGGGCGGGGGTGCGCTGCGATCGCCACAGTATGCGCACGAGCACCAGCATGTTCCCGGGGGTTTGGCCCAGGCCCCGGCAACTCGTAGAACCAAAAAGATTTGGAAACAGCGAAAGCAAGGCTATAATAACCAAAGGTTCAAGTTTCAAGCCAGGGTGGTCTCAACCAGGAATGTTCAAACAACATCTCGTGCAAACCGCTAGACAGGTTCTGGGGACACTCTCAGGTGGGCCCATTGGCAGGGTCGGACGCTTCGCCACTCCCTGGCCTGAATGCGCCGCCGTCGGATGTTGCCTAATGGGGAAGGCGATACATGGTGGTTTTCTGGAAACCCTGAATAAAGAGCAAAAGAAAATCACACAAACTGTTTACTTAAACTTACTCAGAGGCCCCCCCAGTTGGCACTATCCCCAGATTGCTTGATCCGAAGACCATCGCCTTGTTCACCGACGCCTCGCCCGTCGCCTCCAATGGTTGCATCGTCTATGCGTTCGCTGAAGGAGAGGGAGCGGGGTCGGGCAAAGGAATTTTCACTTTCTGGGCCCTGTAAACGTTTGCTGGGCGAGAGCCATGTAAACTTGCTCCGCTGCCTCAGTTTGCAGGCCCTGTGCACTCACTGTAGTGCGCGCTCTGGCCGTGCAAACGCTTCCGGGCCCCTGCCCCGAGGGCCCCCAAGGCGATTTCTGGCCGGCCCTGGGTGGGGGTGGCGCCCTGGGACACGGAACGGAAGACCCGAAAGGGCGAGTGCACAGCACAAGTATACCAGAACGCCACCCGCGAGCACAGGCGCGCGGCCCGCCCTGCGCCAGCCTCGGACGAACCGGCAACCAGGCAGGGGGGGGGGCGCGACGCCGCCGCGCGCGGGCCTCAAGGGGGGCCCTGCGATCGACGGCCCGCGGGTCTTCGGGCCGCGCTCCACCCCCGTGGGGGCGGGGCCGAAGGCCCCTCTGCACGGGCGGAGCTGCAGGAGGGCCGCGCCGAGGGCGGGCGGCACGAAGCGGGGAGGGGAAGGGCGAAGGCTTGTTTCTGCGGGGCAGGGACCGACCGTCCCAGCATTCCTGTAGGCCTACAGTCAACCCGTGTGGGAAGGATGCGCGGTAAGGATGCAAGGGCCTTGGACGCCCACTTCGAAGCGTTTCGAGCGGGGCGCGGCCAACGAAAGTATCCAAGGATGGACCCAGGAGGCAAGGATGCAAGGGTACCCTTGGGAGGGAGGCCTATCCTTCCTCTGCGGGTCAACTGTATACCACGAGATGTTCTTAGAACCCAGAAGTGTCCTGAGAACAAACACAGTGCTCTTAGAACATGCACCCGATGTGTGAAAACAAGACAGACCCAGCCAGAAATGGTCTAAGAACATTTCGTGGAAACCACACCAGGCTCCTAGAACACTGTTTGGTAGGCCTATAGGCACGCCAGGACGCTTCGCCACTACTTGCTTCTGATGCCGAAAAATTACCTTTGTGTGTTCCTTCTGGTCCCGGCTTACCCCGAAATGTTGTCACCCCTGGGGACGCATGTCTTACTTCCGCCTGCTTCCGCCGGCCTTCCGCTGGCGTCCGCCTGCGGAGGTGGCCCCGTTTCACTTCCGCCGCCTTCCGCCGAGGAAGAGATGGCAACTCCTTCGATCTTCGAGGGCAAGGGCCTTTCTGGAACGCCGCAAGGGCAAGGGGGGGGGGGGGGGAGAAACGCGCACCTGTCGTGCCCATTTAAACTGAAATATTCACCTCTCTTCGCACCCCCCCATCGATCGCCCACCACCTACAGCACGCGAATCGCGCCCGAGGCCGAGCCGCCGACTGGCCTCAGGGATGCCCCCAGACGTCGCGATGCCCGGAGTTGCCAAAGGCGGGGCCCCTGGTGGCCTGGACCTCTTCCCCAGGGCCGGGCCTCCATTCTGAGCCGCGTTTGGGCGGTCTTGAAGGGCTGGGCTTAGGTCGGGCCTGTCCCCCCTACAGGGGGGTTTGGGGCGGCATATTAAATGCTCAAACATAATCAAAAAATCGTCCCCTGACTATTTCTTGGCTATTTTTGAGTGTCCCTCCTGTAGAGGGACAGGCTCGACTCAAGACTGGGCGAAGGCGCCCAGGCGCCGAAACCCGCGCAAAAACCTCCGCCTCGAGCTTCTCTCGCCGTTCTATGCCGGCCCTGAAGGGCAGGGAGAGGGCTGACGGGCCTGTCTTCCACCACCACCACCATAAGTTGGAGGGGGAAAGGAGGTGGAGGAGGAGGAGGAGGAGAAGGAGGAGGAGCGAAGAGGAGGAGGAGGAGGGAGGGATGAGAGGAGGAGAAGGAGGAGGAGGTGGAGGGGCACAGGAGGAGGAGGAGGAGGAGGGAGGAGGAGGAGGAGGAGGGGGCGAAGAGGAGGA
>CAUYUJ010000897.1:0-35000 GCA_963575745.1 Prorocentrum cordatum
TAGTAGTAGTAGTAGTAGTAGTAGTAGTAGTAGTAGTAGTAGTAGTAGTAGTAGTAGTAGTAGTACTAGTATTAGTAGTAGTAGTAGTAGTAGTAGTAGTAGTAGTAGTAGTAGTAGTAGTAGTAGTAGTAGTAGTAGTAGTAGTAGTAGTAGTAGTAGTAGTAGTAGTAGTAGTAGTAGTAGTAGTAGTAGTAGTAGTAGTAGTAGTAGTAGTAGTCGTAATAGTAGTAGTAGTATTAGTAGTAGTAGTAGTAGTAGTAGTAGTAGTAGTAGTAGTAGTAGTAGTAGTAGTAGTAGTAGTAGTAGAAGTAGTAGTAGTAGTAGTAGTAGTAGTAGTAGTAGTGATAATAATCGTGATAATGGTACTAGTAGCAATGGTCGTGGTAGTGGCAGGCCGAAGCCACGAGGACCGACGAGGCAAGGAGGACAGCAAATGAAGGGGAGGGGCTAGGAGGAGGAAAGAAGAGGAGGAGGATGAGGAGCAGCAGGAGAAGAAGGAGGAAGAAGGAAAGGGAGGAGGACGAACGGGAGAGAAGAGCCGGAGTGAGAGGGAATGGGGCGGAGCTAAAGACCACGAGCCAGGAGCATGAGGATCAGAAGCAGAACGATGAGTGAAGGAATGTGGGGAGGAGTAGAATGGATCATGCATCTTTGATACGCAAGCACGTTTGCACTTGCTTCCGCGCGTGCGCGCACACGACGCGCGTAGGAAGAGCTGCTCCAGTACGCGCCCATCCCATGAGGTATCGCATGGTTCACCTCCAACTCGACCAGTCAAAGAGGCGGGATTAATTTGGTTGCCCTCCGCTTTCCCTCCGCTGTCCTCCCATCCCTGCTTCTGATTCGTTCTCTTCTTCCTTGCGCGCAGCGGTGCGGCGCCTGGCCCGAGAGTGTGCGCTGTCAAGTTCTGGATTTGGTTACTCTAGGCCCTGCCGCGCGATGTTTTGCCTCCGCTATCTGGCCTTGGCGCCCATGGCAGCCGCAGTGATTCTCTACCGCCGCGCACCTCCCGGGAGGGAAGGGGGGGTTGGGCATAGCGAGTGCAAAGAGGAAGGCCGAGATACATCAGCAATGCTCGATATGGGAGCGCGGAGGGGGCTAGAACGAGGCTCGCGCGGCACTCTCGCGCATGTCGCTGTGCTCCAGCATTTCCACGTTTCGCTCTTTCAACGCCTCTCAGCCCGTAAAGAAGTGAGATGATGGAGTGATCAAGTAGCGAAATACGGATGAGATCGAAAACGTGCCTGGCTAATTCGGGCCAGGGGAGGGTGCGCGAACAGCTTCGGCAAGCTGACGGACTATACATTGACGACGTGGAGAATGGGTGGGCCATCATGCCGAGCAGGGAAGCCCGGTGCAGTTCGCCCATTGCAGTCGAGGATGCTGAGACAGAAGACCGCACTACAATCATTTTGGGCCCAGGTCGTTCCAGGGGATTGCATTGGCGCTATCTCGGGGTCTTCGGCCCATCGTCCGATCATCTTGAGGTCACGGGGCCGTCCTGGGGGCACAAGTCGTGTGATGGCCATGGGGTCGTGCACCTGAACCCCGAAAAAGAGCTCACCATAAGTACATGTGGTGTTGGGTTCATCTTGGGAGCGGTTTGGGGCCCCGTGGCCACCTTGAGGTAATTGGGCAATCCTGCGGCCACGGGTCTGCTGTAGGTCATGGGGTAATCACGGGATCACCTTGTACTCATGAGGCCATATGGGGACCGTCTGGGGGTCCTCAAGTCAAGGGATCCCCCCGCTGTCGTCATCGTAGTTGTCAGAGCTCTTGTTTCCTTCCCCCTGTGCGGTTCTCTGCGATCGGGCGATCGGCATTGCGTCAACTGTGTCGCTGGGGGCGCGCAGCGCCGCGCCTCTTTTTTATGTTCTCTCTCTCTCTCTCTCTCTCTTTTGTTCGCTCTCTCTCTCTCTCTCTTTATCTCTCAATTTCTGTCTCTCTCTCTCTCTCTTTTCTCTCTCTCTCTCTCTATCTCTCTCTCTCTCTTTCTCTCTCTCTCTCTCTCTCTCTCTCTCTCTCTCTCTCTCTCTTTTTCTGTTTATATTGATTGTGTTATTGTGTTCTCTTTCTTCCCATGCCCATGCGCGTTTGTTCAGGTTCACGCAGAAAGAACCACAAGACGTCGACAATGGTAGTGAGATGACCCCTTGGACCAAGGAGGTATCAAACAAGTGATACTCAAGTGCGACAGCGACACCAGTACGACGCAACTGCAACATATCCTCCCCGCGAGGTGCACGATGCAAGTGCGCGTGGGCGGAGTCGCCTAGGGTTTCCCAAGACGGAACACATGTGCCGTACTTTTGGACACTTCGCACGGCTCCTGATGGAGCGTGAGCAATGAGTTGCTAAGGCCTCAGCAGTGGTTGCCACACTTGGCGACGAGTTTGGCGCAAGTGCAGCTTCCACCCCTTACGATTGCCCCTTGCAGCCCGTGGGCGCCAATTGCGGTGGGCGGGCGTGCCGAGTTTTCACACTGCGCAACAAATTTTGCACTGCATAGCTGGAAGCACATGGGCGGCACAACAAAGGTAGCACAGCACAGCTCGAACCGCAAATCACGCACCACATAGCTCCCACCACACTTTGCATGCAACACGACATGAAATTCACAGACGTGCCTACAGCACATCACCTAAATATGATACGTTGCACCGCGTACATAACGCACGCACGATCGGCGACATGCAGGATATGTATGCATGCGCGCGCACCTCCTTAGAATCCGCACTCGCACCATCATCGCCGTCCTCTTCGTCATCATCATCATCCTCATCATCACTCTTCGTAACATTGCCAGCGTCATCGTTGCCACCATCATCGTCACCAGCATCACCGTTGCCACCATCATCACCATCATCATCATCACCGTCAGCTTCATCACCATCACCGCCCTCGTCGGCGTCATCACACCCGCCAACAATCGCCACCAACACCGTTATGGTAATCGTCGTTGTCGACGTCTCGTAGTAATCTTCCGCGGCCTTGTAGCCGCCAGTCGCCGCCGCCCGTCGCCGCGCCATTTTGGTGGCGACTTTAGTTGGGCGAGACTCACCGCTGGGACTATGCGCCAGCCCGGCCAGCTTGCGGCCGCCCGTCGCCACACTCCGTCGCCGCACCACCGAGGCGTAGATGGTGCAATTTAAATCGCGCTACGTAGCTTGCCCCACGCATAGGAGGCACCACGCATTATACACAATATACATTGCACACTGCGTAGCTCACGCCACATACGTTGCACCACATAGCTTACACCACATGGATTTCACAACACCCATGCTGAACTTCTATTGCGCCACATAGCACGCACCGCGCAATATCCTGAAACACGTTCGGGGGCCCCGCTGGCAACTGTTAGGGATGCCCCGTGCGAGACGGCCATGCAAAACGGGAGCGGCGACACCGGCAATCCCCTCTGAACTCTGCGCCCTTGAACAGATGCGCATTAGATAGCGGACGGATGGCTTCCGCACAGCAGCGGAGAACTGTTCCTATGACCATTCGTTTCGGATGGGCCCACTGAGGTCGTCACATGTCGCAGATGGATGTTGGGTCGTGCCTGGGTCACTTTTCACCCGCGTTGACTGCTAGTTTCTCTCGTGCGCTTTCTGGGCCGAGGGATATGGCATTGATTTTTCGTTGGTGTTTTGAGTATCATTTTCTCTGCTCCCCCATCGAGAGGACGACAATATGCATACCTCCCACACAAGCAGTCCTTCCATACATGTCGCACCACCTCTGGACGACGCGGTGCCCATGGAAGATGACTTCGACCCCGTGGAGGATGACGACGCCAATCCCGTGGGGGAGGCTGTTCCAGAGCCTGTCGTGGAAGCTACCCCATCTCCTGCGACCGCATCTGGGAAGAAAAGGGGCCGCCCTAAAAAAGGTTGGGATGAGCTTTGCAGGCAGCGGTGCAGCGGCACGATGTCTCTGCGCGAGGAAGCGAACGCTTGGAAAACAAAAGGCAAAATCAACGCGGACGCCTTCACGAAAAGCAGCTGGGACACGCAGCCCTCGATGATCGCCAGATGCAAATGCAGTTCGCGCACGTGCACGAAGTCTTGGTGCCCCTTCTCTGCGCTTTGCCATCTCCCTGCCGTCGGGCCGCATGCATGTTCGCTTTCTGCAGCGCAGGGGAAATGGCAGACGGGGGGCGCATGGAATGGCACGGGACCGGCAATGGAATACTAAAGTGACAGGGAAGTGCGGTTGGTTTCTCACATGCGGCGCGCTATCTTCCTATTTCCATCCGGCCTTTGGTGTCCAAGTGCGTTGCTGAGAGGGCCCACGTGCCGAAGTTGTCTTCTGATGTTGACTGGGGGAGATGGACCCTTAGCACAGTAGCGCGCAGTGCGCTGACAGAGACCCCAGTGAATAATGCGTGCGTTGCATGAGTTCTTCCCTAATAGCCTCCTCGTCCGCACTCGGTGCGCCCGCTTCTTCGACGAGGTGGCCGAGGAGACCGCGACAAGATGGCTTGTTGTTTGCACTTCGGGAACATGCGACGGCACCAAGGCCGTCAAGCAGCGGAAGCTCGAGCTGGCCAAGGAACCACGATTCGCTCGCCTCGCGCGCGTAGAACTCCAGGGGGGCCCCGAGGTGAGGATGATGCTGCTGGTGACGGTGGTGATCCTGTTGCTGTTGCAGATGATGTGGTGCAGATTCATGTGTTCATGATGGTCGTGATGATTCTGATACTGATGATGGTGTTGATGGTGGTGGCGATAGGTGGTGGACTGGTAACGATCAAGCGGATCATGATGAAAATGCAGATAATGACTGCGCTGATTATGATGACGCGGATGATGCTGCTGTTGATGGTGATCATGATGATGAGGATGGTGCTCATGATGATGAGTGTGATGCGGATAGTGATGATGCGGATGGTGAGGAGGTGGGTGAGGAAGCGGAGGATGAGAAGGGCGAAGGAAGAGGAAAAAGGAGGTGGAAGAATGGGATGATGATGGGGGGCCTCCGCAATGAGGGCATTTTTCCGTGACTTCTGAAACGGACACTTTTTGATGCAATCCTTCTTGAAGGGCGCAGGTGGTCCCCAGGGTCTGGACGCCATGTAGTAGTTGTACATCGGACTGCCCAGGTCAGGGATGCCAGATTTGCAGAGCTCATTGGGCTCATGGGGCTTGCAGGGCTCATGGAGCTAGCCGTATTCATCAGGGCAAACCCCACTGCAAAGTAGCTCCATAATCCTTCCTCGCTTTTCCGTGCTTGCAGGGCTCGCAGGCCTCACGGGGCCCGCTGGGCTAATAGAGCTCGCGTTGCTCGCAGGGCGGTGCGCCCTTGGGATTCAAGACCGATAGTGCTTTAAACTCCCTCCACACCAGGACCGCGTGGCGCAGGCAGCTCGCGATCATGGTGCTGGCGCCCGAGCCTGTTGCCCACTGGCAGGGCCCAGATGCGAGGAGAAGGCTCATAGGGCTCATAGGGCTCATAAGGCTAATAGGGCTCATAGGGTTCTTAGGGCTCATAGGGCTCATAGGGCTCATAAGGCGCACAGGGCTCATAAGGCTCATAGGGCACAGAGGGCTCATAGGGCTCACAGGGCTCATAGGGCCATAGGGCTCATAGGGCTCATAGGGCTCATAGGGCTCATAGGGCTCATAGGGCTCATAGGGCTCATAGGGCTCATAGGGCTCATAGGCCTCATAGGGCTTATAGGGCTCATAGGGCTCACAGGGCTCGCTCATAGGGCTCATAGGGCTCATAGAGGACCTTGGGCTTCTAGGGCTCCTAGGTGGTGGTGCTGGCGCTGCTGGTACTGCTGGTTGTGCTGCTGCTGCTGTCGGTGCTGCTGGTGACTTTTGAGCGGACCGATTTTGTTACAATCCTCTCTGGAGGGTTCAGGAAGTTCCCTGACCCTGGCCACCTCCTTATTGGATAGCGTGTTGTGTTAAAGTTGTGTTGCAAGTTTGGGCCCTCTTGGAGCCATCTTGGGGCCCTCTTGGGACCCTCCCGGGCCCTTTGGGGGCCTTGCGGAAACCCTCTGAGGGCTTCAAGGGGCCTCCAAGAGGGCCAAGAATTTAACAAACATTTAACAGAAACCACCTCCTTTTTGGAGAGCGTGTTCTGTCAAATTTCTGTTAACTTTGGGGCCCTCATGGGGCCATCTTGGGGCCTTCTTGGGGCCATCCTGGGCCCTCCTGGGGCCCCGCGGGAGGGCCCTCCAAGAGGGCCATGAATTTAATACAAATTTAACAGAAACCAGCTCCTTCTTGGAGAGCATGTTCTGCTAAATTTCTGTTACGTTTGGGCCCCTCTTGGGGCCTTTTGGGGGCCCTCTTGGAACCCTCCTGGGCCCTTTGGGGGCCTTGCGGGGGCCCTCTGAAGGCTACAAGGAGCCTCCAAGAGGGCCAAAAATTCAACACACATTTAACAGAAACCACCTCCGTCTTGGAGAGCGTGTTCTGTTAACTTTCTGTTGAATGTGGTGCCACCTTGGGGCCATTTTGGAGCCCTCTCGGGGCCATCCTGGGCCCTCCTGGGGCCCTGCGAGAACCCCCATGAGGGCGTCAAGGGGCCTCAAGGAGGGCCAAGAATTCAACATGAATTTAACAAAAACCACCTCCTTCTTGGAGAGCGTGTTCTGTCAAATGTCTGTTAAATTTGGGGCCCTCCTGGAGCCACCTTGGGGCCCTCTCGGGGCCATCCTGGGCCCTCCTGGGACCTTGCGGGGACCCCCATGAGGGCTTCAAGGGGCCTCAAGGAGGGCCAAGAATTCAACAGACATTTAACAGAAATCGCCTCCTTCTTGGAGAGCGTGTTCTGTTAAATTTCTGTTAAATGTGGGGCCCTTTTGGGGCCTGACCCTCCTGGGCCCTCTTGAGGCCCTGCGGGAGCGTTCTTAGGGCCCTCTGGGACATCCAGGAGGGCCAAGAATTTAGCACAACCTTAACATAAACAAGTTCCTTTTTGGAGGGCGTGTTGTTTTAAAACTGTGTTACATGTGGGGCTCTCTTGAGACCATCTTGGGGCCCTCTTGGGGCCCTTCTGGGCCCCCTGGGGGCCCTGCGGACCGATTGAAACGGACCCATTGTGCTACAATGCTTCTTGGAGGGCCCAGGGGATTTCCAGGAACTGCCGCACAGGGCTTGCATCCTTATCTCGCTTCTTTGGTGCTGCAGAGTTGAACGGTTGCGGGGCCTCGGCAATGAGGGCATTATCCCTGCTTCGGAATCAGCAGAATTGGGGAATTATCGACATCTGTCGAGAGAGGGAGGATGACGACGTCTGTAGAGGAAGGCGGAGACGGAGGACGAGGAGGAAAACTAGGGCGAAGAGGAGGATGAGGAGGACGAAAATAATGAGGAGGTCGGCGGGGGGGCACAGGAGGAAAAGGAGGAGCTGGAGTTGGCTAAATAAGAGAAGGGGGCGCATGGAGATGATGGCTCCCGACAGGGCCCCGCGCGGCGGGCGCGAACGCAGCCCAGCCGCGGCCGCGAGGAAGGGCAGCGGTAGGGGCAGGTGGAGGCGGAGGAGGAACAAGAGGAATATATGGAGGCAGAGGATGGGGAGAAGGATGGCGTTGTTCCCCAAAGGGCCTATTTCAGTATACTTACTTATGGGTACCATCGGAAAAACCCGAGCGCGGCCGAGGGCGCCCGTGGTGTACACGCGGCGCGAAGAAGAATCGGCATTCTTAACCCTAGTTTGTCTCCTATTGCGGTTTCCTCACCATGCCTTCGCTGGCCCCTCTGATCGTTGTCGTCGTGCGGCTGCGTCGACAGAACACGCGTGGCACATTGCGCTCGTGACGCACATGTGTAATAAAATGATTGTGGCGTTTTGCGCCCAGGAATACGGCCAGAAATACACGCCCGAGCAGGCCGAGTACCACATGGGGCAGGCCCGCATTCCTCTAGGCGAAAGGCCGTCCAAGATCCAACTGAAAGGGCAACGACCACGGAACCACCAAGTTGATCGGATATCTTGCGAGTGCATCGGTCAGTTCGAAGACTGGCTGAAGAAAGACCTCAGGCCCGCGATTGTTCTCAAGGACGACCCAGGTTTCACGGTGACGCCAGACAAGTTGCGGGTGCCATTTACGATTGCGCTGGCTGAAGTAGTGGTCGCGCAGATCAGGTCTCCATGGTTTCTGATGGATTTCACATTTGAGACCAATATCGACGGTATTGTGATCGGATCCTGTGGGCCGGTAGCCCTCCATGTGCACCCTGCGACAGGAGAGCCTTCCATGCGGTATTGCCCCGCCGTGTTCATCGCATGTGAAAGGGAGGACCAAGAGGCGCACCAATTCCTCATGCGCGAATACATGGGCATGGCGCCTGGGCGCCTTCCGAACATACTTCTCGGCTCGGGCGGGGGGAAGGGGGGTTCGAGAGACCCCCCCTCAGGACGAAGGGCGAAGCGGAGGGGCAAAGAGCGGGGCTCGGGTAGCACTGTGGAATTTCAGGACAAGAGGGACAAAACATCGGAGGCCAAATGAGGACTCGGAACGCCCCCTGGAGCTCGGCGCGTCGGGCGGGGGAGAGGCGGCCGCCGGGGCGCCTTGCGACCAACGATTCTTGTTGGTGTCCTCCTCCTCCCGCTCGTTTTGCGCCCCCGCCCCCTCCCGTGTCCATCTTCTTTCCCCCCTTTTCCCTCTCCGTTTTTCGTCCTTCTCCCTCTTCCCTCCCTTTTTCGAGGCATCGCGCATGGGAATCGCGCTGACCGACGGCTTCGTGGATTGTAAGGTTTTCTACGGACTGGAAGATCTCGCCCTGGATCGGCAGATATACCTCCACAGGTGCCTGCAACACGTCAAAACGAACATTCGGGAAGAATCGTCCAATCGCAACCTTGCTGGCGGCGAATCCCGCTTGGCGCACGGCGACGGCGCCTGCCCGAGAGCGCGCCGAAACGCAGCAGCGACAGCAGCAATGACAGCAATCGGGGTTATTCGACGGGGGGGGGCCAATGACAGCCAGGTGAATACCTGCAGCCCCTGGTGCTCATGGTGGAATTCACCGCTGGGCTACCGAACGACCTGGAGGTCACCGTCCTGTGGGAGGAGCTGCTCGATCGGATGGAGCACAATCGTCGCGATCGTCCCAACGACATGAACGAACCTCGGATGGCAGACTACCTTCGCAAACGGTTCTCGCTTTGCAGGGGCTTTGGGGTGAGCGCTCGAAGATCGCGTGCCTTTGCCGGTTGATCGAGGTTTGCAGTGCGGTCGTTGGATAGTGGAGGACGCAACTGCGCGAGAGGGCAATAGTTGAGATGGCGACGAGGAAGGGAGGGAACATAATGAAGAGGGAAAGATAGAGATGCCCATCGTCTTCTTATTTCTGCATATGTTTCCTCGCCTCGTTGTTCCGCAGGGTTGCTCGCCCAGCGCTTCCGATTGAGTCGCTGCGCGCAGGGCGACCGAGGGCGCGGAGTTCGCGCCATCGAGGCGCCGAATGCATCGAGACCTCGGTCCCCCCCAATCCACGCATCGCGCTGCCCCTGCGCTGCCCCGCGTTCGCCTGCCTCCTTATTGCCCCCCCCCCCATCTTCGCTCTCAATCTCTCTCGGTCTCTTCATCGTCGCCCACGGCCGATGCCACTTCCATGCGTCGCAAGGGGCAGGCTGGCTCCTTCAACCTCGTTGTTGTTTCTCTCTCTCTCTCTCTCTCTTGTTTTTTTTTTTCTCTCTCTCTCTCTCTCTCTTTTTCTCACGCGCCGCGGCCCCAAGGGGTCGGCGGATGACGGGAAGCGCCTTTTCGGAACGAATGTCTAAATGAAGTATAGATAAAGAAACAAACTCGCGAGGGACAACTGGTTCCCGATTGTACACGTTGATACGCTGGCGGATTCCGCTCAAGATAGCCGTTTCGCCCGAGTCATCCTCGAACACTTGAGATGATGAAGCCGTGTATTTGAGACGTGTTTTGTTAAACATGAGGCTATCGCTCGATACATCACAGGAAAACGAGCTACTGAGCTCGCTTGCGAAATTGAACGGATCGTTGGAAATTGTTCTTCGCCCGAGACCGCCTCGAAAACGTTAGATGTGGAAGCTGTTTGATGTAGACGTGTTTCGTTAAAATTGGGGCTCTCGCTAGAGACATCCTCGGAACACGGCGCTCGCACCATCTGAGCTCGAGGTCCTGTCTGGTCCGTCTCTTCCGTCCTCTCCGCCTCTGAAGTCTCCTCCGTTTCAGAGGTATCCGTCTCCTCCGTCTCTGAGGTCTCCTCCTTCTCTGAGGTCTCTTCCATCTCTCATCCGCCTCCTCCGTCTCCTTTTTCATCCTCCTCCTTTTCCTTTCTCCCCCTCCTTTTCCTCCTCCTCCTCCTCGTCCTCCTCCTTTTCCTCCTCCTCCTCCGCGCGCGCGCCGTGCATCCCCCCGCTCGTCGCCCCCATATCACGTCTCCCACGCGCGCCGCGCATCCCCGGCGCCCGTCGCCCCCATAGCACTTCCCGCACGCACGCCGCACATCCCGCCCGCCCATCGCCCCCATAACACATCCCGCACGCACGCCGAACATCCCCCCGCCCGTCGCCACCATGACATAACCCTGCACACACGCGCGCACACGCGCAAACAGCCGCTCACACAAGCACACACACAGGCACGTGCACATACACGCACGCTCACACCAGAGTAACCACGGCAACCACAGGCAACCACTAAGCTCGGAGAAGCAACCACTAATCCCGCCCTCCGCGCGCGACGCGAGTTCTGGCGAACTCTCTGTGGGGGAGGCGCTTGGGGCCCCATCTCCCCCGCGCGATCCCTGGCTGATCGTCTGGGGGGTGGGGGGCTCGCGCGGCAGCGGCAGCAGCAGCAGAGCAGGAGTGGGAGGAGGAAAAGAGGCAGATGACGACGAAGAGGGGAGGGACGAGGAGGAGGAGGACAAGGAGGTGGAGGAAGGACAGGAGGAGGAGGAGGAGGAAGAAGAGGAAGAGGAAAAGGAGGAGGAGGAGGAGGAGGAGGAGGAGGAGGAGGATAGGCGAGGCCAGCGCGGCAGACCCGCACGGCAGACCAGCGCGGCGCGCCAGCGAGGAATTCTTTGGCGTGCTCAATCAGACGTTTATCCGACAAGCCTTTTGGAAAAAACGGCGTTTCCCGTTCTTGTCCGGTCAGGTTCCTGAGAAGCGGGGGCGCGATTTGCCCGCCCACTGTGCTCGATTTGTCTTGGTTGCTCGTGGGAATTGCCCCCTCGGAGGGCCGCAGACTTTCTCTCCTCCTCCTCCTCCTCCTCCTCCTCCTCCCCCTCCATTTTGGCTCAAGCACTGTTGGCATCAGCAGCGCCTGCCGCACTCCGCGCGCGGACGGTCCGTCGGTTTATTTCGCTTCATGTCTAAACGCGGAGCTGATGGCTCTCCTGCTATGTCTACTGATGGTATGTCCGATGATGAGGATAGGCGACGTGCAGACAGGTCACCCTCGCGAGAGATCACGAATGCCGACCTGCTCAAGTACATGAAGGGGATGGACAGGAATGTGAACACTAAACTCAAGAAGGTGCAACATGATTTGAGGGCTGTGTATTAGAAGGCGGACACAGCTGTTGAGGCGGCTCAGAGTGCTCAGAAGATGGCTGCGGACGCTCTTCGAGTCGCTCAGGAGGCTCAAGCAGGGTCAAGGCCTGCGAGTACGGCATCTACCGTTGCTGGGCCACCACGTCCTGGCCCGCCCATGGGTGATGATGCCCTGAAGATCGTGATTGGAGGCTTCCCTGAGGCTTCAGACAAAGATGAGATGTTACCTTACATGGAATTGGCTCTAGATAGATATGCGTGGAAGGCGTATGAGGAGGAGTACATCCTTTGGCGGCTGGGGGAATCTAAAGATCGTGCTAGTGTTTGAGGCTCACCTACAGCTTCACCGAGCAGAACCGAGGTTGCATTTGAGAGGCGTTTTGTTCCTCACCTACAGCTTCGCTAACCAGAACCGAGGTTGCATTTGAGAGGCGTTCTGTTCCTCACCTACAGCTTCACAAAGCAGAACCGAGGTTGCATTTGAGAGGCGTTTTGTTCCTCACCTACAGCTTCACAGAGCAGAACCGAGGTTGCATTTGAGAAGCGTTTTGTTCCTCACCTACAGCTTCACAGCGCTGAACCGAGGTCGCATTTGATAGGCGTTTTGTTCCTCACCTACAGCTTCGCAGTGCAGAACCGAGGTTGCATTTGAGAGGCGTTTTGTTCCTCACGTACAGCTTCGCAGTGCAGAACCGAGGTTGCATTTGAGAGGCGTTTTGTTCCTCACCTACAGCTTCACAGCGCTGAACCGAGGTCGCATTTGATAGGCGTTTTGTTCCTCATCTACAGCCGCGCAGAGCAGAACCGTGGTTGCATTTGAGAGGCGTTTTGTTCTTCACCTTCAGCTTCACATAGCAGAACCGAGGTTGCATTTGAAAGGCGTTTTGTTCCTCACCTACAGCCGCCACAGAGCAGAACCGAGGAGGAGTACATTTATGGAGATTGGGCGAATCCAAGAATCGTGCTAGCGTATGTGATATTTTCTTGAACGAGGTTTACTTTGTCGTCGTCCTTGCCTGAGTTCCTGCCCTCTCGCTCCGCTGCTGCGTTTAGAGTAGTATGTCATGCTGGATGGCCCCCATCTCTTATAGCATGCCATCACCACCACCCCCCCCTCCTCCTCCTCCTCCTCCTCCCCCTCCTCCCCCGGCATCCAGAGGATGGTCCGCCCTGGGGTTGCGGTCCGGTGGGTCCGGTGGGTCCGGTGGGTCCGGTGGGTCCGGTGGGTCCGGTGGGTCCGGTGGGTCCGGTGGGTCCGGTGGGTCCGGTGGGTCCGGCGGGTCCGGTGGGTCCGGTGGGTCCGGTGGGTCCGGTGGGTCCGGTGGGTCCGGTGGGTCCGGTGGGTCCGGTGGGTCCGGTGGGTCCGGTGGGTCCGGCGGGTCCGGTGGGTCCGGTGGGTCCGGTGGGTCCGGTGGGTCCGGTGGGTCCGGTGGGTCCGGTGGGTCCGGTGGGTCCGGTGGGTCCGGTGGGTCCGGCGGGTCCGGTGGGTCCGGTGGGTCCGGTGCTTTCTGTGGGTCCGGTGTTTGGGTCTGGTGGGTCCTGTGGGTCCGGTGGGTTCGGTGTGTCCTGTGCGTGTGGTGGGCTTTGTAGGTTCGGTGCGTCCGGTGCGTCGAGAACCCTCCTCATCTTCATCATCGTCGTCATCCTCACCATCCTCATCGCCATCATCAGCATCGTCAGTATCATCCAAATCACCATCCTCATATTCATCCTCCTAATCCTAATCCTCTTCATCCTCATCGTCCTCCGCATCGTCATCCTCGTCATCCTCATCCTCATTGTACTCTTCATCCTCATTGTCCTCCACATCGTCCTCATCGAGTCCTCATCCTCATCCTCATTTCTATCACCAGCATCCTCCTCCCCTCACTGTCCTCCTCCTCATCCTTCCTGGAGGCCTCCCGCATGGGGCCGCCCGAGGATGAGGAAGAGCAGCATAAGGAAGAGCCCGAGGAGGAATAGGCGGAGGGCAAATAAGACAATATGCAGCAGCAGCAACAGCAGCATGGCACACAGAGAAGTGGTATACATATGGTGTGAACATGCGAGCGCCATGAGTGAACGCGAACGCGTGCACGAACAAAACTGCCCATGGCAACGCCTCGCTGAGCGGGCGGGCCCTGACAGGCGGGTCGGGTCGGGCGGGCGGGAAATTAAAATACAATGCATCGTCGAGCTAACGCGCGCGGCTCCAGGCGGGACGGGTCGGGTCGGGCGGACCCTGGCGGGCTGGGTCGGGACGGGTCGGGCGGGCCCTAGCGGGCGGGTCGAGTCGGGCGGGCGGGCGGACCCAACGGGCGGGTCGGGACTGGCGGGCGGGACATTGACGTATTATGCATCATCTAGTTGGCACGCGCGTGCCCTCGCGGGCGTGTCGGGTCAAGTCGAGCGGACCCCAACATGCGGGTCGGGTCGGGCGGGCGCACCCTAACGGGCGAGTCTGGTCGGGCGGGCGGGACATTAAAGTATGATGCATCGGGTTGGCACGCGCGTGCCCTACCCTACGCGGTGATGCATCGGGTTGGCACGCGCGTTAGGGTCGGGTCGGGTCGCCCGGACCCTAACGGGCGGGTCGGGTCGGGCGGGGCGGGGCGGGCCTTAATGGGCGGGTCGGGTCGGGCGGGCGGGACATTAAAGTATGATGCATCATCGAATTGGCACGCGCGTACCCTAACGGGCGGGTCGGGTCGGGTCGGGTCGGCTGGACCCTAACGGGCGGGTCGGGTCGGGTCGGCTGGACCCTAACGGGCGGCGGCGACGATGCCAACAACGACGACGCCGACGACGCCGACGATGACTACGACGCGGCCGACGCCGACGACGACGACGCCGATGCCGAGGGCGCGGACGGGGACGATGACGCCGACGCCGACGCCGACGCCGACGACGACGACTGCGGCGCCGACGACAACGACGACGCCGACGACGACGCCGACGACACCAACGACGACGGCACCGACGACGACGACCACGACGAAGGCGCCAACGCCGACGACGACTCCGCCGACGACAGCAACGGCGGCGGCGACGCCGACGACGCCGACGACGCCGACGACGACGACGACGCCGACGACGCCGACGACGCCGACGACTACGACGCGGACGACGCCGACGGCGGCGGCGACGACGACGGTTGAACCGAACGGGCGGACCCTCACCGAAGGGGTCCTCCCGAGGCCGCACAACAGGGTCTGCCGAAGCATATCTGCCGACGCGGACCTGCAATTCGCGCGCTCGGAATAGCCCCTGGAGGACCCCGGACGAAAAGTACCCGGCTGATCCCCGGCGGAATCCCGGTCAACTCCCCCAGAACGCTCCAGGAGAGGACCAGCACGGCTCGGAGACGTCCCAGTCGCCGAAAGATCGCCCCATGTCGGTCACGATGGCCTCCAGACGGCCTCAGACGCCGAAGAAGCCCCGAGAGAGACACAAGAGGCCAAAGACGTCCCATGCCATTGGGAAAACATATATGCTTAACATATTCACCCTCGGGTGTTTCACAGCGTCCAAGATTGCCCACAAAACCTCCAAGATCGGCCCAAAAAGGTCCAACGGGGCCTCCATTTGGCCCAAGACGGCCCATTAGGACAGCGCGAAATTCGGCACGCACAACACTAGCCAATTCGCAAAGAAACACCCAGACAATCCCAGGTGTCGCACATCTCCGCCCAAGAGGCCTCCGGGCCCAAAAGTGCATCTTCCACCCCCGCCCCCGGACGCGTGGTTCTAGATGAATACCATAGCTCTTACAACACAGCTTGCACCCCATAGCTAACACCACGTTGCCCCACATAGATTGCACTATATAGCTTACACCACCCAGAGTGCACCACATAGATTGCAAGACAACCACTGTTTGGGGCCCGCGCTGACTGGCATGCTTTTCGATGCACTGCATGCAGCGCTACTACATTGCTTGCAAGGGTCGCCCTGCTGGAGAACCGCGGCATGCGGGCGGCATGCTCTCATGGCCCTGGCCAGGCCTGACGTTGCAGTATCTGGGGCAAAATGCCACTATGCCTACAACGCACCGCCATTGCGGGACGCCTGGGCAGGAAGGGGGAGAGGAGCGCGCAAGTCCGACGCGCGTCAGCTTCAGCGTGCAGAGCTGTTGCCCGCCACCGGCTGCGGGCAGCGTCGCAGCCCTGGGCGGGGGCCAACGACGTGCACGACGGCCCAAAGTCGATCCTACGTGTTCAACGACCAGAGCTTGAACTGGTGCCTGTGTCGCTGGAGCTTTCGGAAGTATCAGAGCTGGGCTCTGCGCCTCGGCCTCGTGAGTGCACCGTGTTCCGCATATCGATGCATTCGGCCAAAAAGTAATTCGCCACATGCCGGCCCATTGTTCGCACCGTATGTTTATCCGCCACCGCGCCTCTGGTGCGCAGTCGCTAAGCCTGGTTTTTGTCATGGCCAAGCAAGCATCCTACTTGGAAAACAGGAAAGGATACGCCCCCCCTCCCGTTTCCGAGCGCTCTCGGGCGCGCGGCATTCGCAATCGGAGCGAGATGGCGGGGCAGCCGAAGGCTACTAGATACCTCGCCGCCCAAGAGAAGGTAATATCGCAGATGCTGGTGTTTGCGCCGTCAACGAGCTCCTTGACGCCTGGTGCGTCGGGGCAGCAGTGCTGCTTACACCATGGGTCGACATGGCCTCTGGCGTGAAATCTGTCCACCATCTATACGACGCACGGGTGCGCCAACAAGGCGGCTAAGGCAGACTGGTCCTTTCTATTGGTGCTGTATTGGCGGAGATGACAGGCGTCGTCGTGGATGACGACGTTCAAGGCGGGGAATTGCTTCTTCAAGCGGGCCAGAAAGCAATACCGCTGCGCCAAGCTTTCAACGCCGATAATGCGCCCGCTGGGCGAGCACGCGACAAGGAAGCCCCCAGTTCGCCGCACTCCAAGAGAAGCGGACTCCAGCTTGCCCCGTTTCCCTCCCTTGGCAAAGCTCTTGTGGGTTTTGCACGAAATCTGTTCCAGCTCCCTGAGTGATGCGTCGACCGCCGGAAGTGCCGCCGCGGGGTCTACGGGCTGCGCAGGCTGCGCAGCCGTCGCATGCGCGGCTCGGCCGGCGTCGCCATCGCCGCGGCTCGCCGAAGGGCGCGCCCCATCGCCGCAGCTCGCAGAAGTGCGCAGGCCAGCGGGCAACCTGCGCTTTTTCTGCGGCCTCGCAGGCAAACTCTGGACGGGCGCGGCAAGAGCAAATCCTGTGGCGCCTCATCTGCTGGCGGGCCAGGTCTTGCCACTGGTGGTCCAAGTGGTGCTTTGCGTTTTCTCAAGCGGAACCGGGGCAACTTCGCCTTGAGTTTGTCCGGCGCCCCCTCGCTGGCACGGGACTCGGCCGCGTCTTTCGCGGCATCTGCGGCGCGCCTGACCAAAGTGGACTGGGCGGCGTCCCAGCAGCCTTCAATATCGTCAACCACTCGAACTGCTCCGACGCCTTGCCGCTGCGACGTCACACAGAGCACGTCGTCCAGCGTGCCCCCCAAGCATTCGCGGCGCCGGACAAGAAAAACGTCTGCGTCTTTGGCGCCCTCAAACGGCACGGGCTTCTCCAGCAAACGGGCGTGGTAAGTGCACCAGCGCTCGCGCTGGCCCCTCGTGGGGGCAGGGCAGGGGTGCAAGCACACCTTGCCGAGATTTGGATCGCGGGTGTAGCCTCCATACATCAACCCGCAACACTTCCGGGTGAGCTTCTGATGCCCGTCTATGACGACCTTAGAAACCTCCCCGTCGATCTCGGCGCGCCGGTGCCGCAAGTTCCGCAAGTGGGTCTGCAACTGCGGCCAATTAGCTTGGATGACGTGCTCGACAGGCGCCGACAACCGGAGCTGCAAATACGACCTGGAGCCCTTCATTTCTGCCAGACGCGTCAACAGCCGCATCAGGAACCACGCCTTCATCAGCTTCATGTGCAATCTCTTTTTGGAGATGCCCGATTGAGGCCGCCAATGAACTTCAGCCTCCCCCCAAAATGAAGTGTGCTGATGAGCGAGGCGTCGTGAAAATTGTCTGAACCAATTCTGCGTAATGCCAAACGTTGGGGAAATCATGAAAGGGTCCGGCCAATCATCACAAATCCACACATATCTGTGGACGCCCTTCTTCAAAGAAATAAAGTTGGCCCACTGGTACTTCCCTCGCGAAATGCACCCCGCCGCCTGGCACCTGACTGGGACATGCGTGAACTCGTGGAGCCCATCGGTGTCAAGAACAAGCGCGGCGTCGGCTTTATTGCGGCACACTTGCCCATGCGAACATGCTTGGCAGCGTCGCCCTGGGGGCGCGACCTCTCCGACGCTGCTGCGTGCCACCACCGCAGCCGCGAGTCTCTGTATATCTGCGGGGGCGAGCAGCCCCGCCACGTCGGCTGACTCCAACGCTTGTTCTACAACGGCCGGGTCCATCAGTTGCGCGGCCACGCGCGGGGCAGGCCGCGCAACTTGAGCCCAAAACTACGGAGCGTCGGAAATGAGTCGGCGGCTCAGGGGCTACCTAGAGGCGGTCTGAACTCGAATGCCCCCCCAGGAGACTTTGCCCAAAGGGTTCGAACTTGTTCTCACAGAACTGACAAGGGCCCGGACTGCGCTGGCCAGCCCTCCCCGGCTTGCTGCCCGCGTTGCACGGGCTTGTCTGGGTTGACTCCTCTTGCTGCCCTACTTGTCTCTCGCCCCCTCGGTTTCCCATCCGCGCGTCTCTCGCCCCCATGGTCCCCCAAATGTACCTTGCCACTCTGGCTCCCCAATTGTCTACTGCCCTTTCGGTTCCACAATTTCGCTTAGCGTATCCCTGCTCTGTGCAGCGCATATCATTGCATTTCGTCGCGTTGCTGCGTTGATCTGGCGTGGAAGAAAGAATGACCAAATCGGGGTCGCGCCGCTTTCACTTGCGTGGTGCTCGGGGAACGCAACGGGAGGGGGGCGTAGATGGATATGGTTTCCTGTCCTGAAGCGAATCCTCGGCCACCGTCTAGCTCGCCCGGCCCGCGATGCCAAGGGGCTCCGGCATGCCCGTGCCGTGCTCATATGGCTCCGCAAAGGCCATCCTCGGCCGTCTGCAAAGCAAAATGGCGCCGGGCCAAATGGGCGCCGCCCAGCGCGAGGGCTGCGCAGGGGGGCGACGCCGGTGGAGAAGGGGGCAGGGCGCGAGAAGCAAAATGTCTGAAAGCATCGCGAAGGGAAGACTGCAGCCCAGCATGGACCCGCCGCGCCGAAGCAGCCCTGGGCGACGGGGGGTCGCGAACGCAGGTCCGGCCGACGGGGAAACGCCGCCAGCAAACTGAGCGGGGCACGCCTGCGTCGCGAGAGCGGCAAGCGCGGGCCGCGCGCCCGCGCCCGCGCGACGAAGACCCTGGGCAACGTGAGTCACCGCCCAATGCCTTGCGCTCGCCCCGCAGGCCTCGCGTCGCGGCCTGTGAACCTGCAGCCTGCGCCTGCGCATGTCAAGCAAGCGATTGTAGCGCATCTAAGAGAGTATGCATTGAAAAACTGTTGAAGCACATGCGAACGTGCCGTTAGAAATTCACTGGCAGCGTCTTAAGCGACTCCATCGCGAGACCTGTTGCATGGCGGGACCCGCGATAAAGCGCAATGCCTCATCTTCTCCAGGCGATTGCCCGAAGCGGCGCACTGTGGCCGGAGACACCCCGGGGGAGATGCCGCGCAACCTGATTTGTTCAAAATCGCGCCCCAATGTGCCTGGGAGAGGTGCCGCGCGGCGTAGGGCGATCAAAATCGTCGCCCGACGGCCCAACGGGCGATCTGGAGTCGCGCTGCTGGCCGAATACGGCCGCACCAGCCACCCGTTGGTTCGAGCGCAGCGCGTCTGCTTGACTAGCGTTCGAAACGCGGGGTGCCAAGAAGCGAGCGGATAGCTACCCGCTTGCCGCGGGGGCCTGGGCCCGCTGCAAGAGGCCCCTCACCTCGCGGCCTGTAAGCCTGCACATGTCCACCAGGAGATTGTGCCACTTGACCATGGCCTCGCGCCCGGCCGCCGCCGACGGCGGCGCGTGCCACTGAACCCTGGATCTCGGCGTGCCCACCTCGAGCAAGTCGCCGACAGGGTACTGCGCCAAGGCAGCGGCCATCATGGTCACCATCATCACCACCATCACAATCATCTTGATCATCAGCACTGTCATTGAAGTGGTCATATTCGTGATCATCATCATGTTCACCATCATCCTCATCACGGTCATCATCGTCATCATGATCAGCGACTTCATCCTCATCATGATGATCATCATCATGATCATCAACATCATCAGCATCATCATCAGTGTAGATACTCTAAGATACGAGTTAGGCCAATATCTCGTATCATTCAATGTGGCCAGGCCCCAGGATACGAATCTGGCCAAGTTCGTATCATCAGCGGTGGCTTGTTCGTAGTGCCTTCAATGTCTGCCGGCACAGGCGCATAGGCGCATCATCATCATGATCATCCTCACCATCATCATCGTTACTGGCCTCATCATCACCATCATCCTGATGATCATCATCAGCATCAACAGTTGCAAACTATCACCATGACATCATCATTGTTATTGCCATCGTCATGGCCATCACCATCGTTCTCATTATCAACATTGGCATCATCGTCATCACCACCGTCATCAGCATCATGATCAGCATCATCATCAGCAGCATCATCAACATCACCATCATCATGAACACCATCATCGTCATCATGTTTATCATCATGATCATGATCATCATGATCATGATCACCATCATCATTATGATAATGATCATCATCATCACCATCATCAGCATCATGATCATGATCATGATCATCAGCACCATCATCATCATCGTCATCAGCATCACGATTATCGATCGCTCTCATCCTATCTCCCTCTCCATTCTGCCCCCTCCTTCCTCCGCTCCCCGCCCTATCTCCCTCTCCGCTTTCCTTCTCCTCTCTTCTCCACTCCCCGCGTCCTCTCTTTCCAACTCCTTCACGCGCTAGATAGAATAATTACAAAAAATATTACGAGATAAACGAGCAATGTTGGAATAAGGAAAATTATACAGAACTTCGCTTATCTGGTTACTAACAAAAAAAGAAAAAGAACTAAAAAGATCAGAAAGTAAAATTACCGAGTCATGTGTGGGGGCTACGCGCATGATGGCTCAGGAGGCCACTAAGACGGCAACCAAACAGCTCAAGAGGCCGCCAATGCAGCCGAAGAGGGCACATAGGGCTTGTAGATCTTATAGGGCTCATAGGTCTCATAGGCCTCATGGGGCTCAGGCCTTATAGCGCTCACAGGGATCACAGGACTCGTAGAGCTCAAAGGATCACAGAACTCGTAGTGCTCATGCGACTCCTAGGGCTAATTGGGCTCAGAAGACTCATGGGGCTCGTAGGGCTCATGGAGCTCATAGGGCTCATAAGGCTCACCAGTCTCATAGGGCTCGTAGGGCTCGTAAGGCCCTCAGGGCTTCATAGCGCTCGTGTGGCCCATGGGGATCGCAGTGCTCATTGAAATAATTATTTAATTATTTAGACGTTGGATTGCGTGCTCATTTAAATAACCATTTTGATTAGCATTCAATGTTTCATACACCTCCCTCTCCACCTCACGTTCCGGCGCCTCCCCACCACAGTGCCAATGTCCCAATGAGCAAGGGAAACCACGCAAAATAATTAAATAAATAATAAAAATTATTTAGTTACTAACATGTTCAGCTTGCGGTGCTCATTAAATAACAATATTTGCTTAGCATTCAACCAGCATCGGATCCGCGCCTGTCCTCCGCCATGTCAATCTAAAAAGAGGCAAAAAAGAAAAAAAAAAAAAAAAAAAAAAAAACAAAAAAAAAAAAAAAAAAATAAGAAGAAAAAAAAGATAAAAAAAAAAAGAAGAAGAAAGACAGGGAACCACGCAAATAATTGAATAAATAATTAAATAATTATTTAATTATTTACATGTTCGCTTGCGTGTTCATTGCAATAATCATTTAGATTCTCATCCAAGCCGCATCGTTCCGCGCCTCCTCCACGCAGTGCCAATGCTTAAATGAGCAAGGGAACCACGCAAATAATTAAATAAATAATTAAAGAATTATTTAATTATCTACATGTTCGCTTGCGTGCTCATTGGAAGTAACCATTTTGAGTAGCATTCAATCCGCCATCGTTCCGCGCCTCCTCCACACAGTGCCAATAGTTAAATGAGCAAAGGAACCACGCAAATAATTAAATAGTTAATTCATTATTCAATTCACTTATTTACATGTTCGCTTACGTGCTCGTCGAAATAATCATTTGGATTAGCATTCAATCAGTCATCGCCCCGCGCCCCCGCCACACAGCGCCATGGGTTGAATGAGCAAGGGAACCACGCAAATAATTGAATAAATAATTAAATAATTATTTAATGTGTTACATGTTCGCTTGCGTGCTCATCGAAATAATCATTTTGATTAGCGTTCAATCCGCCATCGTTCCGCGCCCCCGCCACACAGTGCCATTGATTGAATGAGCAAGGGAACCGCGCAAATAATTAAATAAATAATTAAATAATTATTCAATTACTTACATGTTCGCTTGCGTGCTCATCGAAATAATCATTTTGATCAGCATTCAATCCGCCATCTTTCCGCGCCTCCCCCACGCAGCGTCAATGATCAAATGAGCAACGGAACCGCGCAAATGATTGAATAAATAATTAAATAATTATTTAATTATTTACATGTTGGCTTGCATGCTCATGGTAATAATCATTTAGATGATCATCCAATCCGCATCGTTCCGCGCCTCCTCTACACAGTGCCAATGGTTAACTGAGCAAGGGAGCCACGCAAATAATTAAATAAATAATTAGACAACTATTAAATTACTTACATGTTCGCTTGCGTTAAGCATTTACAACGTAATATGAAGTGAATACGCTTAGCCATTCTCTGTAAAACCCCGAGCACCCGCCTGGAAATACAATGCAAGACCATAGTTTCCTGCTGTCAGAACCATAGAGAATGAAAACGCCAAACGATTGTCTATGAGAATACGGAGCCCGACCCGAAAATTCAAAAAAAGGCCATAGTTTCCTGCTTACAGAACAGTAGGTGAAGATTATGCCAATCGATTCTTTCAGAATCGGATCCCGGCCTGAAAATTCAAAAAAACGGCCATAGCTTCCTGCTTACAAAACAGAACCCCGTCTGGAAATTCAACAAAAAACCCGAGTTTCCTGCCAACCAACCGGCCAACCGGCCAACCGACCCGCCAACCGGCCAATCGGCCAACCACCCAACGCACTGGCCAACCTGCCAACCAACCAACCAACCAACCTGTTTGTAATGAAACCGGCCAATCAACCAGCCAACCGACAAACAAACCAACCAGCCAGCTGGCCAACCAACCAACGAACCGACCAACGTGCCAACCAACCAACCAACCAAACGGCAAAACAACCAACCAACCGGCCAACCAACCAACCCACCAACCAACCAACCAAACGACCAAGCAACGGTGTCTGGTGTCCGGTGTCCGGTGTCCAAAATCCGGTGTCGGGTATCGGGTGTCCGGCATCCGGCGTCTGGCGTCCAACATCTGGCGTCCGGTGTCCGGTGTCCGGAAACCGGGTGTCCGGTGTCTGGTGTCCGGAAACGGGGTGTCCGATGTCCGATGTCCGGTTTCTGGCATCCGGCATCCGGCGTCCGGCGTCCTGCGTCCGGCGTCCGGTGTCTGATGTCCGGTGTCCGGTGTCCGGTGGTGTCTGGTGCGCATTACTGCTGTTCAATAACTACCAACAAATGAAGCAAATCAAACAAGATTGACTTGGTGTCCGGTGTACCGGAGTCCGTGTCCGTCCCACCCCTGTGTCCGGTGGCCGTGGCCGGTGTCTGGTTGTCCCGGTGTCCGGTGTCCGGTGACCGTGTGTCCGGTGTCGGTGACCAGTGGTCCGGTGTCCCGGTGTCCTGGTCCGATGGCACCGGTGTCCGGTGGTCCGGTGCTCCGTTGTTTGTTGCCGGTGCCCGGTGTCCGGTGTCCGGTGTCCTGTGTCCGGTGTCCGGTGGCCGGTGGCCGGTGGCCGGTGTCCGGTGTCGGGTGTCGGGTGTCCGGTGTCCGGTGTCTGGTGTCCGGTGGCCGGTGGCTGGTGGCCAGTGTCCGGTGTCCAGTGTCCGGTGTCTGGTGTCCGGCGCCCGGTGTCCGGTGTCCGGTGTCGGCTTCAGTGTCCGGTGTCCGGCGCGCGAGAATCGTTCTATAGTGGGGACGATGGCGGTCATGATGATCATGACGGTCATGGTGAGGTCGGTACCCATCATGAGTATTTAAATCACCAGTATTATCATCATCATCTTCGTTATCATAGTCAACAACATCATTAACATTACCAGCAGTATCGACTTCACCATCTTGACCATTGACAACATGCTCGTTGTCGCCGACATCATCATCGCCATCATCGACATCATCTTCATCATGTGCATCAACATCATCGTCGTCGGGATCGGATCTGCAGATCCGGTGGGTCCGGTGGGTCCGGTGGGTCCGGTGGGTCCGGTGGGTCCGGTGGGTCCGGTGGGTCCGGTGGGTCCGGTGGGTCCGGTGGGTCGTGGTCAGGTGGGTCCGGTGGGTCCGGTGGTTCAGGCGGTCCGTGGTCCTGTTGGTCCGTGGTCCGGTTGTCCGGTGGGTCCGGTTGGTCCGGGGGGCCGGCGGGTCCGGTGGGGGTCCGTGGTCCGGCGGGGTCCGGTGGGATCCGGAGGTTTCCGTGGTTTCGGTGCGCTCCGGCGCCGCCATCCCCAGGGCGAACCAATTCTGGGACCCATGATACTATCCTCGATCCCACAAAAACAGGGGAAGACGCGCGCTGCATCCCATATGCGTGCAGATTCCCAGCCTCGGCAGCCAATGCATCGTTCCTGTCTTGAGCTAGCTCCGAACCAGACGCTAATCAAACATCAAATGGTACATTAGCCACTGTATCCAGCTGCAAGTGAGGAGTAAACCGCGGTTCAAATGCAACCGTTTCGCGCTGATGTTTCCCGTCTCTTGGACATGTTCGCTGCGTTTGTTCGCCTCTTCTTTCGGGAGGTGACTCGTCGTTGGCCCACTGTGGGATGTCGCCCCCCACGGCGGTGACAAAATGTTTCTTTTGGATCGCCGCGCCCCGTTTTTCTCCATCTGACGTTCCCTGGCCTCTTTGTGTTGCAGTGGTACTCCAAAAAAAGAAACTGTTTCTCTCTTCCTTTTTCCTTCCTCCTATCCCTCCCGCTGGGCGTCCGCCTCGTCTTGCTGGGCTCTCCCTTCACTTTGTCGCTGCCCCGCCGTCCGTCACCCTCGCGTGCGAAATTGCGTTCCTGTTCGTCCTCCTTTTCCACTAAGGATCTTCGACATCACTGCCGACGCCGTGAGGACTGCGCGGGGCTCTGGCCACGGCCAAGTGCCAATGGGAATCACCACGTACGCACCGAACGCAGTGGAACGTCAATGGCGGACCGCCAAAGGGGTGCTCTGTGATGGGCGAGTCCGCAACAGCGTCCCCGACATCATCATGGGCATGGCGAATCAGCTGCGCGTTCGCAGTGAGGGGGGTGCGTACGACCATTGCGTGACCCAGCTCACGGAGGCCCCGCGATGGCAGAGGGAGGGCGCCACGCGCGACAGAAGAGCCAAGGAGAAAGGCCTATCAGCTGACGAGGACACCTTGCACAGGTGCGAGAATCTGCCAATCATTCTCCGTCACTACCAGGAACTAGGGATGGAATTGAAAAACTGTCTGAAGCCAGAGTTGGCGCTGGACGCCCCGGCAAGCATCAAGCAAGGTTCGCAGCGTGCGAACCGCAGTTTTGTTCCCGCGCGAACCTGGGCAGCGAGTGTTGAAAGAGAGGGGGGTGGGCACGATTTGACCACATGAGTGTCCTCGTGGACCCCTGAACCCTTTCTGCAAGCACCGTTTGGGAATGATTATCGTAATGTGCTCCGGGGGCAAATCACTTTGGAGTGGTATAAAAGACTAGTCCGCCATGGGATGTGTAGAGGGAGATAGGCAAGGCAAGATGAGCAGGATAGAACTCGCGTTTGTTTTCCTGTCAGCGGACCCGTGAGATCTTGAGCCAATGTTGTTGCAGTGCACGCCTCCTGATATTGCTGACTTCGTCGCGAGTATACCCCTCACCTGGTTGTCGTCGATTGGCCGCAGTATCGACGCATCGACTCCCGTCACCCATATATATATATATATGGATGACAAGACATGGGGCCCCCGTTCCCGATATGATATCGCGATTTCGAGTTCCCCCCCTTCGACGCCAATAGATATGACATCAACTCGCTATCCCCACTATCGAAATATCGATATTGGGTGGCAAGCGCCCGTGATTCTCGGATGTTGCCAGGAACATGGGCAGGATGCGACGTATTTGCACCGGGCGTGCAACTACGTTCTGGCCACAGCCGAAGTTGCCAAGGCGATCTATGTGATGCCGAAGTATTGTCTTGACTGGGCGACCGAGAGGGCAGACGATATGCAGGCCGCACTCCTACTGGGACTCGCAGAGACCAAGACTGACGTGAGAAACGCCTGCAGAGATCGCGACACGAACGAGTACAACCCACAGCGGCACAAGTACTTGAGGCAAAACTTCGTGAACGTTTACATCACCACACGCGGCGACGTAGTCGAAACGTCCACGCATTGCATCAGGGGCGCAGGGTTCACGGAGCACGTGCTCTTCATCGCTGGCCTGCAGAAGGACGATTGGGCGAGCCCGATGCCTAAAGGACGGAGCCTCACAGAAGATAGGGTGGGGATGCGAGAGATGCCCCTACGCATAGGTCGCTCACCGAAGGCCCCAGTGGCAGGGTTCGCATGGCGGCCTCAGGGCATCTCGGCACGCCCCTCACGACGATTGTGGCCCCATTGGGAGCTTCATCGAAGGCCCCAGCGGCGCGGCCTCGGACGACGCGCCTCGTGGCCCCACGAGAGTAGATCCTAACCGTGAGGAGCTTTGCGCATAACCGTGAGTGATTGAGTGCACGCTGTGAATGCACGCTGTGAGTGCACGCTATGGTGAGCGCGTGCTGTAAGTGCACGCTGTGAGCCCACGCAGTGGTGAGTACACGCTGTGAGCGCACGCTGTGAGTGCACACTGTGGTGAATGCACGCTGTGAGTGCACGCTGTCAGTGCACGCTGCGGTGAGTGCACGCTGTGAGTGCACGCTGCGAGTGCACGCTGTGCGTGCACGCGGCGTCGAGGGCTCGCTGAGCTGATGAGCGCGCTCGCACAGCCTGCGCTCGCAGCGTGCGCTCACAGCATGCACTCACAGCGTGGGCTCACAGCGTGGGCTCACGGCGTGGGCTCACAACGTGGGCTCACAGCGTGGGCTCACAGCGTGGGCTCACAGCGTGGGCTCGCAGCGTGGGCTCACACCGTGGGCTCACAGCGTGGACTCAGAGCGTGGGCTCACAGCGTGGACTCACAGCGTGGGCTCACCACGGCGGGCACGCACAGCAGCGCGGGCCAATCACGCTGTGAGTGCACGCTGTGAGCACGCTGTGAGTGCACGCTGTGGGCGCACGCTGCGCGCCACCCGGTGAGAAAAACTGTGTTGGCACGCTGTGAGTGCACGCTGTGGGCCCGACGGAATCTCGGATTGCTTACGCGCCGGCTTTCTCCGCGCGGTCCGAAAGTGATTTCCTCTGTGGTGTGTGTGCGTGCGTTTGTGAGTGAAGGTGGTGGTGGTGGGAGTGGTGGTGGCAGTGATTATGGTGGTGGTGGGGTTGGTTGTGGCGGTATCGTTGGCGGTGGTGGTGGTTGAGGTGGTGGGGTGGTGGTGTGTGTGTGTGTGTGCGTGTGTGCGTGGTGGGTGTTGTGCGGTGTGCGGCGTGCGGTGTGCGGTGTGCGGTGGGCGGTGTGAGGTGTATGGTGTGTGGTGTGTGATGTGTGATGCATGGTGGGCGCTGTGTGGTGCGTGGTGGGTGGTCTGTGGTGGGTGGTGGGTGGTGGTGGGTGGTGTGTGGTGTGGGGGTGTGCGGTGTGCGGTGTGGTGTGGTGTGTGGTGTGTGGTGTGTGGCGTGTGGCGTGTGGTCTGTTTTGTGCCGTGTGTTGCGTGTGATGTATTGCGGGTGGTGTGTTGCGTGTGGTGTGTGGTGTGTGGAGTGTTGCGTGCGGTCTGTTGCGTGTCGTGTGTGCGCGTGGTGTGTTGCGTGTGGTGTGTTGCATGTGGTGTGTTGCGCGCGGTATGTTGCGTGTCGTGTGTGTGGCGTGTGGTGTGTTGCGTGTGGTGTGTTCAACTCACAGCGTGGACTCACAGCGTGCACTCACAGCGTGGGCTCACAGCGTGGCCTCGCAGCGCACACTCAACACAGCGTGTACTCACAGCGTACACTCACAACGCACACTCAACACAGCGTGCGCTCACAACGTGCACTCGCAGCGTGCACTGAATCACTCACGGTTAAGCGAAAAAAACACTCACGGTTAAGCGAAAAACTACTCACGGTTTGGATCCCCCTTCGGCCCCACTGGGAGCTCTGAGCGAAGGCCCCACTGACAGCGCCTGCATGCGTCCCCCGCCCATTTCGGCACAGCCCACGCACGTCTCGGGGCCCCCGTCCGCGTTGCCCCGCGCCGAAGAAGCCGTTGCACGATGAAGGAAGCACTCTCGGCTGTTGAAATCACAGCCGTTATATAGGACGCCATGAATGAGATCACGCACCCTGGCCTTTAGTAGCAGTTGCATGATGAGGAAACGATGCACACCCATGCACACATATACACACACACGCACGCGCACACACATGAACATATACACACAAACCAACACACGCCCGCACCCGCGCCCGCAATGATGTTGATGATGATGATGATGCTGATGATGATGATGATGATGATGATGATAATGTTGCTGATGATGATAATGACGATGGTGGTAATAATGACGGCGATGATGACGATGATGGCAACTCCACCGTTGCCCTCCTCATTCCCCTTGCCTCTAAGCCCAAGACGGTCTTTAAACCGGCGCAGTATAGCCGACGGAAAAACAATTCGGTCCCAGTCCCCGTGCCCTCAAAAATCATGCAACCACCCCTCCTTGCGAGATCGCGAACTGCCCGTGCTCTTCCCTCCTCCTCCTATCCCTCCCTTCCATTCCCGTGGGCCCCACGAAGCAGCGTTTGAACATGTGCGAACGTTTCCTGTTCCAAACTACGAATTGGGAGCTTTGAGCGGAGGCCCTAGTGGCAGTGCCCGCGTGCGTCTCCCGCCCATTTCGGCGCGCCCGACGCGCGTTTCGGGGCTCCCATCCGCGTTGCCCCGTGCTGCATCCCTCTCGCGGCGCGCCATTTATGATGACAGGGGCATACCCTGCGAGACTCGCAGCTGCATATGGTTGGGTCCTTCGCCAAGCTAACTTGAAACTGCATTGCATAATGCGTTTGGCTGCGGCCCAGGACCTGGGCACGGGAAGGCGGCGACCCCCTCCAAGAAAAAGCCGAGGCACAGCGCGGCCAAGCTGTCCGAACGGGCCAAGCTAGAAAAAAAAAAAAAAAAAAGATAAAAAAAATACAATAAAAAAGAAGAAAAAAAAAAAAATAAAAATAAAAAAAAAAAAAAGCCTTCGCTCGAGGGTGCTTGCCTCCAGGAGAGCGAGTGAACACGAGCACCAAACGAAAAACAAAAAACCCCAAAACAAAACTTCAGGCTCTTCCTAAGATGATGCAGGCGCCCCGATCCCGCTTTTGCCAGGATCTGCGGCGACTGTTTCCCGGGCGCCGTTGTTGCATTGCCGAGTGAAGGGGAAGCAGTGCCTCTTTGCAAGCAAGGGTGGCCAATGTAAAAAAGATGCGACGAAAGGGTCGTACTGCACGCGGCATTTCAAGGTCGTTGAGGGCGGCAAGCGGCTTGGCGAGTATGCGGCGACCATCGTCAACAAGTACAATCCTGCTTGGGAGGACGCCGAACTGGAGCTAGCGAAGAGGCTATCCTTGATCAGCGACGACGAGCGGGCGAAGAAAGAGCAGGAACGACGCGAGAGCGTCAGAACGCACGTGGAAAGACTGAACTTGCAGGTCCTGGGTGGTAAACAGGGGAACGCGTGCTGGCGCGAACGCGAAGATAATTGCGCCTCGCGCGGAGGAGGAAGAGGAGGAGGAGAAGGAGGAAGAGGAGGAGGAGGAGGAGGAGGAGGAAGAGGAGGAGCAGAAGGAAGAGGACAAGGACGAACACCAGAAGCGGGAACTGGAAAAGAAGGAAGGGGAGGAGTAAAAAGACCAGGGGAAGGTGGAGCAGTGCAAAAGAACGGGGCGACAACGACGAGGATGCGGTGCCCTGTCCGCCTCCTCCGTGGCCTCGTCCTGTTCGTCGTCGTCGTCGCCCTTTTTTTTTTTCCTCATTATCCTCCTCCTCCTCCTTCTCCTCCTCCTCTACCTCCTCCTCCTTCTCCTCCCCCTCCTCATCTAGCTGCTGCTGCCCCTCCTCCTCCTCCTCCTCCACCTCCTCCTCCTCCTCGTCGTCCTCGTCCTCGTCCTCGTCCTCGTCCTCGTCCTCCTCCTCCTTCCCCACCTCCTCCTCCTCCTCCTCCACCCTCCTCTCCTCCTCCTCTTCCTCCTCCTCCTCCTCCTCCTCGTCCTCCTACCCCCCCTAAATAAAAACCAATGGCCGATATGGTTTCGCATGGTTTTTGTAGCCTCCGGCTCGAAAAAATAATGCCACGAGGTGCATCCCATCGCTGGCGACGGGAACTGCCAATACGAATCGGTGATCAGACGACGCTTCGCGGAATGCACTTCCCCCCGTGCTCTAGCTGGGATCTGTTGACGTGGACCCAAAGCGCGATGTAAACCGGCGCGCGCACGTATACACGCGCGGCATACCCGACACCATGCAACAGGCACCCACGCCGAGTGAACCGAACAGCACATTGACGAGAACACCGCCAGTCGGCGCCGACAACGCCTCTCATGCCGAAGCAGGGCAGAGCGGATCCACGCGGCTGGTTTACACATGACTCAGGACGGGGCCGTGGTGTCTGAAGCAGCGTCTGATTTTGCTTGCCTTTCCATGGCCCATTCCCCACCCCCATCCCTGTTTTTTATCCTCATTGCGGAAATCCTAAGTTATGGTTGGTTTTTCTGCGATGCGGTGCCGAAGTTTGATGGTTTCAATGTGCGAATCCTTTGAGTGAGCAGTGAGGCACAACTTCGAGCTGCCGTGGCAGACTACATGCGGTCGTTCCCCTCCCTGTTCCGCGCGTTCCTGCACGGACATGAATTCTTGAGATTCGACCAGTATTGCGACCGGGTGAAAATGAACTCCTGGGGAGATCACCTTACGCTGATGGCCATCAGTTCCCTTCTTTTGCGGCCCATCCGTCTCATCACGCCGGGCGGCGTGCGATTGGTGAAGCCGCCCGATATGATTGCAGAATCAGCGTGGGAGCCAGGCGCGACACGGGCGTATCACATGGGCCCGAGTAAAGCTTTGTTATGCCCAGATCCTCTGATATTTTGTCTTCCTCCTCCTTCGGCTTCTTACTTCCATCGCTGATCCTTGTCGTTACCCCCTTTCCCGACCTCCCCCCACCGCCTTTTCGCGTTTGGTTTATTTGCCCCTCCCTCCGATTTCATACCCCATACTCGTCGGTCACCCTCCGCCTGGTTCGCGTCGTCTTCTATCTCGTCCTCCACATCCACGCCCTTCCTCGTGAGTCTCCATCTCATCTTCGGCCCCCTGCCGATGCCCCCCTCCCCCGCGGCCTATCGCGCACGCCGGGGCATGCGAAAGCCCGCGGCATTCCCCCGACGCTCCCAGGCATCACGCTCGTTTTCTACCCAGAGCTGCACTACGAGTCGACAGACCCACTTGTGGGCACAGCGGGGCCGGATACTTTGTTCACTGGGAGCAGCGGGTCTCCCTCCGCAGTTACTATAAAGGACACTCTGACGTCGATGCTCTACGGCGAAGACCTGGACAAGTGGACCGTCCAGCAAGCCCGCGCCGAATTGGAGGTGCGACCTCGGCATGTTGAGTGACAGCTATGGAACACGAATGAGAGGAGGAGGAGGAGGAGGACAAGGAGGAGGAGGATGTGAAGGGGGATTAAAAGGAAAGGAACGAAACAGGGATGATAGGGAGGGCAAGGTAAGGAGGGCGGAGGGATGTTATTAACCCGAGGCGAAAATAAGTCGGGCGAACACGATAGAAGTAGGGACATGCCAGTCAGTGTTTACAGAGTTGGGGCCGTACTTGCACGCGCATGCCTCTGCCGCGCCTTGGAGGTGCGCCTGGGCATGGAGATGGGCAGCCTCGCACCGCGGAAAAAGGAGATCCATGGCATCATGGAGAAGGTAGCGGCCGAACTGACTAGGGGCTGATGTTGGGCACGGGGTAGTATCGTTCAAGAAGGTGCCCGCTCGTCCCCTCTTCTCTCCTCTCCTGCTGTCCTCTCCTCCCCAAACCTTTTCTCGCGTAGTCTTCAATTCCTTTCTCTTGCCCACCTGGCAGGGCCTCCTATCCAGCTGCGGGCGGGTCGCACTCTTGAGCGCCAGTTTTAAGCCAATCGTAAGGGAGCAGCAGCTGTTTTGGGCGCCAGGGTAAGGTCGCCGACGTGCGTTCACAACTCTAATTTTGCCATTGCTGTGCTCGCCTGCCTAGATCGCGGGGAGCAGTGACGTCTCGATCGTGGGGCAACGCATGCACGCGATGCCAACCACGAACGGTCGGTCTACATGAGCGCTCGAAACGCCCGTGTTTCTTCCCTTCCTCCCTCCCCTGTCCCCCTCCTTTCCTCCATGCCTCCACCCTTCCATCCATCCCTCGGCCCTCGTCCATCCAGACGCCCTAAGCAGGCCTGCGAAGCGGGCGGACACCAGGCGGTCCTCTTCGTTTTCCTCCCCCCTCATTGTCCTCCTTGCCATCCCCCTCCTCGCCCCTCCCCCCTGTTTCTTCAGTCTCCCTGACGGCATGGGCATGGCGGGTGCCCCGGGCAGCGCGAGGGCCCGCGTCTGTTCTTCCCCCACCGCCCCGCCAAGACAACAAGGAGGAAGGATGACAGGGATGATGGCGGTAGGGAGGGCGATCAGGAGGCGGAGGCGTAATCAGGAGGAGGAGGAGGAAGAGGAGGAGGAGGAGAAGGAGGAGGAGGAGGAGAAAGAGGACCAGGAGGAGGAGGGGCAGGAGAAGCTGGAGGGAAGAGGAAGAACAATAAGGAGGGAGTACGGGCCCAGGAAGGTCACGAGAGAGGGAACTAGGGATATCCAGGACGAGGAAGACTGATGCAGAATATGTGCATGGGGATGGTGACGGTGATGATGGTAATGACGATGATGGCGGCAACGATGGTGATGATGACGATGATGACGAAGATGCTGATGATGATGATGATGATGCTGATGATGATGATGACTATGATGCTGACGCTGATGATGATGCTGCTGATGATGATGATGACTGTGATAATGATGATGATGATGATGATGATGATGATGAAGAAGAAGATGATGAAGATGAAGAACAGAGAAGGTGATCGTTTCATGGATGATAATGATGATGATGCTGATGTAGATGCTGCTGATGAATGAAGATGATGAGTGAGATGGTGGAGATGAAGGAGGTTATGATGATGATCAGTGATGAAAGTTAAGATAATGATGATATTGGATGATGGAGGTAACGAAGACGCACGTTTTCCTTCTCCTGCTGAAGAAGTCGTATGTAGAAGACACGGATGAGGAAGTAAAGGTCATGGTGGAAGTTTCGATTTGTGAGATCACAATCGTTATAGAGGGCGCGGTGGTGGAGCCACAGTAGCCTCCCAGCACGCAGGACATGGTCTCAGAGACGACTCTGACGTGTTCGAAGAGGGCCCAAAACGGCCAAAGAGGCCCCCATAGAGCCTCCGAAGAGGCCCAGCGCGCACCCTCATTGTGCAACCACCCCTCCTTATGATATCGCGAACTGCCCGCTCATCCCCACCTCGCCGCCATAGCCGATACCCGCACGAAGGCAGATAGACAAGTCCAGGACCACGCGAAAACACGCGCGCACCCTGGCCACATGCACACGCACACACACACACACACACACACACACACATCCGCGCACGCACAAGCACATTAACACACACACACATGCACACACACACACAAAAAACAGCAGACGCTGATGCACACACGCACGCGCACACACACACACATGCACACCCACACACATGATGATGGTGATGCTGCTGCTGCTGATGCTTATGGTGATGATGATGATGATGATGATGAGGATGATGATGATGATGATGATGAGGGTTATGGTTCTAATGAGGTTGATGATGATGATGCTGATGTTGATGGTGATGATGGTTGTAAGGATGACGACGATGATGGCGATGATGACAACTCCATCGGTGTCGGCGGAAACACCATTCGGTCCCAGCACCCGTGCCCTAAGAAAACAGTGGGGTGAACATCTGCCCGCGTCACTCCTCCCTCCTCCTCGTATCCCTCCCGTCCCTTCCCCGTGTCTGACAATTAGCGAATTTGCGAGCGTTTCCTGCTTCAAACTGCACGTGCAAATTGCGGCGCCACTGGGCGGAAGCAATCAATCACCCCCACTCCTCCTCAGCCTGCCCATGGCCCCTAGGAAACCAAGTTTTGATCAGTTGCGAGCGCTTCTTGTTTAGAGCTACACATGGAAAATTCTGGTACGAGCGCGGGGAACCAGCCAATCACCCCCCCCCCTTCCTCAGCTCAGCCCGCCCATGGCCCCTCAGGAAACCATTTTTGAAAACAAATGAAAGCATTTCCTGTTTCAAACTACGCATGGAAACTGTGGTGCGAATGCGGGCTCTCCGCCGCCAACGACCCCGTTCATGAGGACACCAACAAACCGAGGCGTAACCCTCACCGCGGAAAAAAAGGAAACCATGTGGAATGAATTATTCGCTGCGTGGAGCTCCCCATATGTGCATCTATTCGCATGGACCTGTCCGCCGTGAATGTCTAGGCGCAAGGGCTTTCGAACATAAACGGGCTTCAGTTGTGACGGTCTGGACATAAATCTAACTGCGAATGCATTGGAGTGTGAATGAGCCTCAGTAGTACGAGCGCGTCTCTGTGCATGAGCCTGGGGCCTCCTGGGGCCTCCTGAAACCTACTGGGGCTTCCTGGGGTCTCCAAGAGCCTCTTGGGGCCTCCTGGGACCTCCTAGGGAGGTTTCGTGCCCCAGGAGAGGCGCAATATATAGCAACAGACGTACATAAAACATTGCGGATTAGAGCCACAGGAGAAGGACAAAATATAGGAACACGCGTAAAACACCAAGGGCTCGTGCCCCAGGAGAGGCCCAACATATAGGAACATAAGTACAACATGTAGGATTGTGTGCACAGGGGAAGGACAATCTATAGAAACATACGTATAACATCAAATAATCGTGCTCCAGGTGAGGCCCAATCGATAGGAGCATGCGTAAAACACGTGGGATTGGAGCCACTCCTGTTGCCTTCTGAGGCCTCCTGCTCCTGGGGCCTCTCGGGGGCTCCTGTTGCCTTCCGAGGC
>CAUYUJ010000897.1:40000-57500 GCA_963575745.1 Prorocentrum cordatum
CCTCCTCGGGGGCTTTTGGTCACGGCTGTCGGCGGCTTCTCGGAGGTCTCCGACGATCCTCGGAGGTCCCCAAGAGGTCATCGAGAGTTTCCGCCAACGCGCGCGCGCGCGAAGGGCGCGGGCCCCCTCGCGGGAGGTCCTCGAAGACTTTCCAGAAGCATTCGCACATCACTGAGATCTGGGCGTGCTGCATCTTCGTTTACGCTGGGCGCTCTCGCCCCGCCGCGGGTCCCAGGGCCATCACCGATCGATCCGGCTCGACAGAGATACCTCAGAAATTTGGGGTTGTAAAGTTCGGGTTGTGATTTCTCGCGATGTCGGGTTTTTGCACGCAAAGTCGGATCTCAAAGTCTCGGAGGCGTTCGACGGTCTTCGGAGGTCCTTCAAAAATGAGACGGCTTTCGGAGGATCCCGGAGGTTTCCGCGGGGGGGTCGGGGGCTCTCAGAGATTCTCGAGCAATTTCCCAAATGCTTCTCAAAACCGTCTGACTGGGATCCAAAATTTCCTGGCCGGACCCTGGCCCCCGAAAGGAATGGCTGGCGGACATCGTGGATGTCTGGGACTTCCCTGTACAGCTACTTGGCCATTATTATCCTCTCCATGCTCACGTTCGTTCTCCAGGCTCTGGCATACGATCGGTTGCTCCTGCTGTGCGAACATGGGGGTCTCCTAGACTGCACTGCCCAACGGTTTCGGCTCACATAATCTCTTGGAGATGCACTCCCAGGGATGCACCGCCCACCGCCTACCCGCTATCGAATCACTCCGTAGCTTTTCTGGAAATTCTGAGGCTACAGAAATGTTCGAAACAGTCTCGAAGTTCCCCGACACGTATCAGAGGCTCTAGCGGTGTTCGGATGTGTTCCGCAGGTTCTCCCAGGGTTCTGGAGGTCCTCGAAGGTCTTCGGGAGGGGACTGATTCGCGCGCTCCGCTGCGTGAAAGGCGGTCGCAGGACCCTTCGCGAACCTTATCGAGCAGCAAGACGGATGTCGCAGAATCGATAGGGAAACCTACGGAGGCTCATGACGATTGTCGCCTCTCGGTGCTCCCGCGCGGAGCTGCCTCGGAGCCTCTCGGCGCTGTCGAGCCGACCGACTCGGCGCAGACGGGAGGTGATACAGACAAGACACTGAGACAGGGTTAGAAAGTCCAGGGTTCGCTAGGGACTGGCTTCCTTTCAAAACAACCGAAACACTCCCGAAACCTTCCGAAAATCCTCCGGAAAGGGTTCCGGGAGGGTTTTCGGAAGGTTTCGGGTGGGGGGCGGAAGGGTCTTCGTCGTTGTGGGCGGAAACCATTTCCTAGCAAATCCTGGGCTTGCTAAAGATACGGACCACTATGGCTTCAGGAAGGGCTCTTGTTTTCGCGCCGTTCCGCAGCGATTCGTGGCCGCGGCTCGCCGCGGCCAGGAAAGCCCCAAGCGCCCCTTGTGGTGACACGCTGCCTGTACCCACGGGTCCGGCTCGGGGTTGTGCACAGACAGCCCTCCCCCTGGGCAGTCCTGACTGGCAGAAAAAGAAGAAGAAGAAGAAGAAGAAGAAGAAGAAGAAGAAGTCGCCGTCGTCGTCGTCGTCGTCGTCGTCGTCGTCGTCGTCGTCGTGGGCGTCGTCGTCGTCGTCGTCGTCGTCGTCGTCGTCGTCGTCGCCGTCGTCGCCGTCGGCGTCGTCGGTCGTCGACGCCCGCGGCCCGCCTCGCCGACAGCGGCGGCTCTCCAGGGCCGCACCGCTGGGGCAGCCCGTGGCCTCGGGCACCAGGCGACCCCGCCGCCGCCGACCGCCGCCGCCGGTCGCAGGCCGTACCCTGGCCCTCCTGCCACCTCCTTCTCCCCCTCCTCCTCCCCCTCCTCCTCCCCCTCCTCCTCCTTCTCCTCCCCCCTCCTCTCCTCCTCCTCCTTCCTCCTCCTCCTCCTCCTCCTCTTCCTCCTCTTCCTCCTCCTCCTCCGCCTCATCATCACCATCGCTATCACCACCGGCAGCATCAGCATCAACACAAACAACAGCAGCACCAGGCTTTGCTCGGCTACGCGCGAGTGTGGCCCTGGGTGAGCGTGGCCTTTGGTGCGCAGCTTTTTGGGGGGCGCGAGGGGGCCCAACCCCAGCCAGCACGAGGGCCGCCGCTGCAATCGGGGCCCCTGTGGGTCGTCCCGCAGCGTCCCCCTGGTACCTCTTACACGGATCGTTCGGAGTTGGGCAAATCGTCCTGCGTTGCCCGCGGTAACTGTTCGTGTGCCGGCACACACACGCGGAGAAAATCCAGAAAACTCAACACGCCCCCAAACAATACAAATCATATTACCCGAATGCTCTATTCTTCTATATGCAGCACGCATCCATAATAGCTGCCCCCTCATAAAAGGGGAATTCTTCTTGCACGCGGAATCCGACATTCCTTCTCCCTGATTTCCCGCCCGAGGGGGTCTTGACAACACCTCTTTCGAGGCACTTCAACATCTCTAGCCCGGATGGCAAATCCCCGTGCTCAGACCTAACTTCTAGGTACCACGACGCCCGAGTGGCCTAAGACCTCAAGGAAAGACCTCACAACCTCCGGGGGAGCCTCATGGAGAGCCCCCAGAGCCTGTGAGAAGCTTCAGATCTTAAGCCCCTATGCTTTCGACCCCTTCCCGGGGACCGGTTTGGAGTCGGCCGCTTTCTGGCGCCGGGGCTCGTCGTCGCCGTCGTCGTCGTCGTCGTCGTCTGCTGCCGCCGCCACCGCTGCCGTCGTCGTCGTCGTCCTCCTCCTCCTCCTCCTCCTCCTCCTCCTCCTCCTCCTCCTCCTCCTCCTCCTCCTCCTCCTCCTCCTCCTCCCCCTTGTCCTCCTCCTCCTCCTCCTTCTCCTCCTTCTCTTCCTCCTCCTCCTCCATGTACTCTTCTTCCAAAACATGTCCCTGCCCCTAGGTGTCTCCAGGAGTTCCAGGAGGCCCCCGACGGCCTCCAGAGCACGATGACGACGACGACGACGACGACCACGGCGGCGGCGGTGGCGGCGACGGCGACGATCCAGGACACGAGCGAGAGCGAGGTCGCGCGGAGCAGGCGCGAGAACGAGAAAGCGCATGCAGGGTGTCCAACAAAAACAACGTTTAGCGACCACAGCGATGACGATGATGACGACGACGACGACGACAACGACGACGACGATGACGACGACGACGACGACGGCGGCTGCGGGGGCTGCGGCGGCGGCGGCGATGACGGCGACGACGCCACGCCCCAGGACACGAGCGAGAGCGAGGTCGCGCGGAGCAGGCGCGAGAGCGCATTCAGGGTGTCCAACAGTTACCACCGTTTAGGAATTAGGGTTCGGACTCGAGCAGGCCTCCTGGGAGTCTTGAAGAACAACGGAGGAAATATCGAGCGGGAGCGTCGTTGTTTGTAAGGGGTCCTGAAGCGGGAGCGCCGGTCCTGAAGTGAAAAGCAAGGAAGTATCGAGCGGGAGCGCCGATTTTGTTGGAAAGGCAGCTTTGTGGCGCGAGCAGGAGCCCTTAGCCGGACCGTTGCTGTTGGGGGGCCGGTTCTGGCAAAACCCCGAAACGCCTGAGCGCGAGCCTGGTTTTCAAAGGACATGCATGTTCCATGGCCAGAGACCCTTGGAGCAGCAGGGCTAGGAACGCCCGCCCGCGAGAGCTCGTTGCACCAAATTAAGAGGAGGAGGAGGAGGAGGAGGAGGAGGAGGAGGAGGAGGAGGAGGAGGAGGAGGAGGAGGAGGAGGAGGAGGAGGCCGAGGCCGGACCGCGAGCTCAGCCCGCCGCCGCCCGCAAAGCCAAGCTATGCAGGCTCCCAGAGCCCCAGCGCGGCAGCCGCCCCCACGGCCCAGCACAGGGCCTACGCCCGCCCACGCCCATTCTGAGCGCCTGGCTGGGGGCGCTCAGAATTCCACCAGGGGCCCTCCCCGGGGAAGCCAAGCGCGGGGCCCGCCGCGCCCTGGCCGACGCAGGCGAGGACGCGCGCCCGGAGAGGTGCCAGGAGCACGGCCGCAGGCGGGGCCAAGGACGGCCGCGCCGCGGCCGCGTGCGCCTCGCAGATGGCCTGCGTGGCCGCGACGGCAACGGCCGCGCGCGCAGCAGAAGCCGCGCGGGCTGCAGTGGTCTGGGACGCGCGCCGTGCCCCCAGCACGGGCGGGCGGCGGGCGGCCGCGGCGGGCGGGGCGACGCCCCCGCGGGCAGCAGCGGCGTCGGCGGCGCGCGCTGTGGCGAGCGAGGCAAAACCCGCAGTCGCTGGACGGCGGCCGCGTCGCGCACCGTGACGCGCCGCAGGTCGCCGCCAGGCCCGACCAGCTCGTGAACGTGGTTGTTCGCGGCGTGGGTGACAGCCCCCAGGACCGCGCCCTCGTGCGCCACGAACTTTTCGGCGACTTTAAAAAGCCCCGAGGCCGGGCCGCACGGCTGCGGACAGCCAGCTGTAGCTTGGCAATGACGTCCGCCAAGCGGTTGGCCTTCCAAACCACTGCTGTGACCGCGTGGTCGTCCAACCTTAGGGCCACGCCGATCACGGTCTGGGCGCCATGAGCCGGCATCCAGGTAAGCCGGCCAGTCGTGACCAGAGTCGAGATGTCGCAGTCGACTAGCGTGGCCACGCGCGACCAGATCTAAGCGAGCATCTGCGTTGGCTTGGTGGCCTGCGCTGACCCTGCCTCTGCAGTTGCGAGGAGCGCTCCGCAATCGGTGCGAATGGCAGGCGGTGTGAGCGCGATGGTCAGTACAAGCATGACAGTCCAGAGCTCAGCAGCCGCGGCCGTGCGAATCCAGGGCGGAGCACAGCGGAGCCGTATGCCACGAGGTCCACAGCCTCTGACACGACGACAAGAGCGCAACCTGCACGCCGGAACTCCCACAGTGGGCCAAACTTCATGGACCCGCCCGTGTACCAGCACAGATCGGTGCGAGTCGCGTCTGGCGGGTCCGTGAACCAGCAAACTGCCACCTCCTCTTGCGGCAGCGGGCGCGGCAGCCGAAGTGCAAGAAACCCGCGGGTCCTGAGCAGCGCGAGGCGGGCGTCCGGCATCGTCGAGAGTAAGCGCCCACATGCCTCCGGCGGCTCTGGCCGCCCGTCCAAGGGCAACGAGGACTCGCACACGCGGCGATGCAAGAGAGTGCTGGGCGTGACCCCGCAGAGTTGGCAGGCCTTGTCCGTGACTCCAGCGCCACGCAGCTTGGCTAGGCGCACCTGCGGCCATTGCACCCCGGTGGCGGCGGACAGGAGCTGGGAGCCGGCGCCTAGGCGAGATCGCGACAGCGCATTCAGGGTGTCCAACAATACTAACTGTTTAGTTCTTCAGGTTCAACTGCAACAACAACAACGACAACAACAACACCAACAACAATAATCACAAAACAACAACACCACCACCACCACCACCACCACCACCACCACCACCACCACCAACAACAAACACACAACAACCACAACCACAACCACAACCACAACAACAACAACAACAACAACAACAACAACAACAACAAAAACAATTACTAGCACGTGGGGACACTCCGTTCTCACCAGTGCCAGGGTTTTCATAGGAGGCGGGCAATGCCCCCACTTTGTGGGGGGGCCGGTTCAAGCTCTACCAAATTTCCAAACGACTCTTCGCCACCACCCACACCCAGCTTCCCGCCCTATGACGTTCGGACACTTCACTTCGTGGCATGCGGACGACCGTGGCTACTATTCAGGGCCCCGCGGCCGACGACGACGGCGTGCGCGCGCGAAGAAAAAACGAATGTGTCCCGCATGGTATTATTTGACAGGGATGATGGCCCTGGCAGGTGCGCAACCGTTGTCGCAGAAGTTCGAAAAAGTTGCTCGCAAAAGCCCGTTTGACAGAAATGTTTAAAAAGTGTTGGGTTTCCTACGAATCCGCAAGAGCGCGCGGGATGAGATTTTGACATTTTTTGTTGAAAAACCATTGGTTTTTTGATGTTTTTATGTTAAAATCGCTCCGAACACTAAGCTTTTGGAAGGATTTCGTCTTGCGCGCGCGAATGTCCACTTTACCTTATTTTTTGCAAGGGATTCTTGAAATTTGATTATATTAGAACAAGAAATGTCATTTTATAGTGTTTTTTGCAAGGGAAAACGGATTACAACAAAACAACCGGATCTGGATCACATCGTTTTACCTGAGGCTTCCTCACGAAAATGATGAAAATGTAGCTGCGGCCTAGGCGGCGCAGGGGGGGCGCGCACCAGGGGGCCCAACAATAATTATTCTTTAGAATAAATAATGTTCAACAACAACAACAACACTCACTGTAAACCTGCTCGCTCTTACCTGCTCGCACGCTATTCAACGCATATATCCCAAACCTTCGGCACCCGCCCTATTCGTCTTCGATCGTGCCCCTCTTGGGGGCATATCTTCCCTACCTGCCGCGTGCACTTGGCGAGGCCCCGAAAACAGGGAAAGAGAGAACAGATGGAAGAGGGAGGGAGGAGGATGGAGCACGAGAGAGAGAGAGAGAGAAAGAGAAGCAGGAGGGAGGCAAGGAGCAGAAAACACGCGGTAGAACCAGACGGGCAGATCGGGCGGGTAGACCCGAACGGGCTTGTCGAAAGGCAGGCCCAGGCGGCCAAGTCGAGCAGGCGGGTTGCCGAACCGTGAACATGAATCGCGAGGAAGTCTCGAGCGATAGCGCGATTCACAAGTAAATCATGAGAAAGGCCCTAACGACAGCGTGATTCCTAAGGGTTGGAGGCTCGACTCGACGCCTGAATACATTGCGAGAAAATCCCACACGAGAGCGCGATGTTTGCATACATTGTGAGGAAGTTCCGCGCGAAAGCGCGATTTGGGAATAAACTGTGAGGAGATCTCAGGCGGGAGCCGTTGTTGTTACAACTCGGGGGCCAAATGCCCAATTTGGTGACCCCTCGCTTTCCATTGTCAAAAACAGCGAGCCCCAGAGCGAACACTTTAACGGAAAAACGCAATGTGCCCTGGATGGGGGGTCAACAGTAACCCTTCTTCAATTGTGAGAGCCCAGCAACAACAACAGCAGCAGCAAGAACAACAGCAACAAGGATAAGGACGTTCTTGGACGGTGAAGGCGACGGGCGGAACCTCTGGCTTTGGGGGGATAGGAGCCTTCCCTGACGCCCTTCCCGAGGGCGACCCCCCCAAAACAACAACCACAACAACAACGGCCCAGTTCAGATAAACAAAAACCTTCTCGCTGTCTTTAGACAGCAGGGTGATTCGCTCTTCTGACTTGCGTGTGCGCGTCAGCGAAGCGAGTTTCTTTTGGCAAAGACGTCCGTGTAATATTCCTGACAGAAGATTACTTAGTAAGGATTCCTTGATACATATTCCTTATCAAGGACTCCTGACTAAATATTCCTTAGTAAAGATTCTTCCAGAACTATTCCGCACTAAAGATCCCTTAGTCATGACTCCTTCGCAAATATTCCTTAGCACACATTCCTTAGTAAGGATTCCTTCGTAAGGATGTATTAGGAAGGCATCCATCACTAAAGGCACGCGTGCCAAAGATCATACAATCACGGATGCGGGACAATAGGAGATGGAAATGGCGCCAACCTGTGGTAGTTTCGGGGAAGCGCGCGAGTGCTGCGACACGCTAGCGAATGACCATCACGGGGGAGCGGCGAATAGCAGCATGGCTGTGCGGACGCAGCGCCAGGTTCGACTTGAAGGTGGTTTTAATATGACGGGAGAGGTTTGCCAGGCTTCAACGGCGTGTTTTATAACCGCATGCCTATGATAATAAAGGGACCCCCCCCTTCAGTGTTTAGAGTTGATTATCGTCGCCCTATACAAAATTCAAATTGGGCGGCGAGCGCTGAGGCCGAACTTCATTATCACCTCGAAACGCTATGTTGAGATAGCAACATCAAGCGATGTTGATATAGCAACATCAAGCGAAGCGATCACACTTTTTCAGGATGTGTCAAGCGAAACCAATAATTTTGGGAGGCAGACTCAAACGAAACGAGCAATGTTCTTATTATTATTATACTTTCCTCTTCTTCTTTTATATTTCTATCTGTCCTCACGCTCGCCTGAACTTTTTTATCCCTGGGGTTGATTATCCATGGAAAATGAAGCACATGAGCTACCCTACACGAGCACTTAAAAAATCAATTTTCATAAAGCGCTTGTAAATTAAAATTGATAGATTTGGAACTTTGGATTTTTCCTTTCTTCGTCCTCTTCTTATTATCCTCTTCTTCTTCTTTCTTATTATTCTTCTACTGTATTCTTCTTCTTTTCTATTTCTCTCTGTCCCCACGCTCGCCTGAACTTTTTTATCTCTGGGGTTGATTATCCATGGAAATTGAGGCACATGAGCTACCCTACACGAGCACTTACAAAAAAACAATTTTCATGAGAGATAAGCCATTGTTGAGGATATTTCTATGAAAACTAAACGCCAAGGATGTCTCAAAACGTGCTCGGCTTGGTCTCCTCTGGATATCTCTTACTTCGAGATTATGCTGAGGTCTGCTGGGCTACTTTTATTATCTCTCCCTGAACCCCGAACTTTATTATCCCCTAGTGTTTACTCTCACGGGCATGAGGTTAATGCAGGCCCCCTGTATGGAGCGAAAGGTCCCAAGAAGGGGGGGCACGATGGCATGCGTAGCCAAGATCCGCCACCGTCTTCAGCATGCTGCGGAATGCTCCAAAGCTCACGCAGCGCTGAGGGGCAGGGGGGGTGTAAGGTTCTTAAGGGCTCGGACCCTTGGTTTTCCAGGCGCTCTTGCTCGTTTTTGCGTGGACCCGGTGTGTGTGTGTGTGTGTGTGTCGCGTGGGCTTTTGGGACGCCACGAGGGCCCGAAGACGGGCCAAGAGGTCTCTCATAGACTTCCAAGGCGGTGGAAAAGGGCCCCGAGTCGTCGAACGATCGGTCCAAGACGCGCAAGATGGCCTCCAGACGGCCCAAGATGCCCCCAAGACGCCTTCAATATATATATATATATATATATATATATATAATATATATTTAATATATATAATATTGTGATAGATATTTGAAAGGCTGCTCGCTTTGGGGGCGTGAATTGTTCTTAATTGTTGAACTCGTCCAGTGTGTATGTGAAATTTGGCGCAACGGTCGGCGGTCGAATAGCAGAGAGGAGGGGTCACGGAGAGCCACGGTGGGCAGGGAGGGGATGACGACGGTTCGGTCGGATCTTTGCAGAGAGGGGGGCCACGGTCGCGCAAGGGGAGGGGGGGGCGGGGGCACGGTCGTCGGCCGGAATAGTACAGGGGGGGGGGGGGGGGGGGGGGCACGGGGGGAATGGAGGGGCACGGGCACGGTCAGGCTGGGGGGGGGCGCGGTCGGTCGGTCGGATTAAGCAGAGGGGGTGGGCACGGGGGGAAGGGGGCGGGCGCGGGGGGCCACGGACGGGCTGGGGTGGCGCCGGCGCGCGGTCGGTCGGCCGGCATGGGCGAGATCGCGAAAGCGCATTCAGGGTGTCCAACAATAACAACTGTTTAATTTTCATACATACCGGTGTGATCTCGCACTGCATTATTTCGACCGACCGTGCCTGGAATGTGCTGGACGAGCCCTGGGATGTGCGAAGAGATGCGTCCTGGACTGTGAACGCCGGGGTGTGTCCTGTCTCCGTCTGCTGGAATGAGTGCCTGGAATGTGCTGGACTGGAATGCGTGCCTGGAATGTGCTGAACGTGCCCTGGGATGTGCGCAGACATGTGTCCTGGAATGTGAACGCCGGCGTGTGTCCTCTCTCTGTCTGCTGACCTGCGTGCTGTCTGCGCGCTGCTCAGACCATCTGTGTTGGTATGCGTGTCGATATGTCGAAGGCTGTCCCCGTCTCGTGGCCTGTTTGCCCTCCCCCCACAAGACCACCCCCCAACTTATTCCGACTCCGACAGACCGTGCCCCGCCCCCCTGTCCTCGTGCCCCCCCCCCCCCCCTGGCTCATTCCGAACGACCGTGCCCCCTCCCCTCTGCCCGTCCCGTGCCACCCCCCCTGCTGTTTTATTCCGACCGACCGTGCCCCCTCCTCTCCCTGCCCTCCGCCCCCCCCCCTCCCCATTTTCCCTTCCCCTCGCCTCCCCTGGCGTATTCGACCGCCGTGCCCCCTCCCCTCTCCCTCCCTGTCCCGTGCCCTCTCCCTGTCCCGCGGCCCTTTTGCCTTCCCCCCCCTTCGCCCCCCCTTTTATATTCCGACCGACCGTGCTCGTACCCCGCCGTCCTCCGTGCCCCCCCCACTGGTCTGCCTGTCCCGCGCCCCCCCTGGCTTACTCCGACCGACCGTGCCCTCTTCCTCTCCCTGTCCTCCGCCTCTCTCCCCCTCCCCATTTCCCTCCCCATCGCCCATCCCCCCCGCCCTGGTTTATTCCGACCGACCGTGCCCCCTCCCATCTCCTCCCTGTCCTCCGCTCCTCCCTCCCCATTTCCCTCCCCCTCGCCCCCCCTGGCTTATTCCGACCGGCCGTGCCCTCTCCCCTCTCCCTGCCCCGTGTCCCGTCCCGGTATATTCTGACCGACCGTGCCCCCCTCCTCTCCCTGTCCTCCGCTCCCCTTCCCCTCCCCATTTCACTCCCCCCACGAGCCCCCCCTGGCTTCTTTCTACCGACCGTGCCCCCTCTCCCCGCCCCATGTGCCCTATCCCCGCCCCGTGGCCTTTTTGCCCTCCCCCCCACGAGCTCCCCCCCCAGGTTTTTTTCTGACCGGCCGTGCCCCCGCCCCCCTGACCTCGGTGTCTCCCCCTGGCCTATTCCAACCGAACGTACCTCCTCCCCTCTGCCCGCCCCGTGCCCCCCTGCCTTATTCCGACCGACCATGCCCCCCTCCTCTCTCTGCCCTCCGCCCGTCTCCCCTCCCTTTTTCCCTCCCCCCTCGCCCTCCTTTTCCTTATGCCGACCAACCGTGCCCCCTCCCCTCCCCCTGTCCTCCGCCCGCTCCCCCTCTCCTCTCCCCTCCCCCTCGCGCATGTCCCCCACCAGCCAGAGATTGCAGCCATCGCCATCCCTCCTTGCACCCCACCCGTGATTGTATGATATGTGGCACGCGTGTCTCTTGTTCTTCAGGTTCGCAGCAACAACAATGACAACACAAACAACGAGGGTGCGCCGCTGGATAACCCCAAGGGGAGGGGAACCTCCCCCCCACCCTTTTCTCGATCCGTCGTCGGGGACCCCCCCCTCCCCCCTTTCCCCGATCCGTCGTCGGGGGCCCCCCCCCCACTCCCTTTGCTCGATCCGTCGTCGGGGAGGAACCCCCCCCCTCCCCCCTTTCAAAAGGGGGGGGGTCAGACCCCCCCCCCCCCCCCCCCCCCCCCTCCCCCTCTCGCCCCCTTTCTGGCCGCACCCCCCCCCCCCCCCCCTCCCCCCCTTTCGCCACGCCACCCCCTGACTCCGGAACCCGACCACCGCTATCCCTACCACTAGTCCTCACCCGAACCCAAACCCCTAATTCTAACCCCAACCACTAACCCCAGCCCCAAAGAGTACTCACTACTCATTACTCACTACCCACTACTGACTACTCGCTATTCGCTACTCACTTCTCACTACTCACTACTCACGACTCACTACTCACTATCCACTACTCACTACCCACCACCCACTACTCGCTACTCACTACTCCCTACTCACTACTCCCTCCTCCCTACTCACTGCTCACTACTCACTCCTCACTACCCACAAGTCAATACTCACTACCAACTAAGCTCTACTCACAACTCCCTACTCACTACTCACTAATCGCTACTCATTAACCACTACCCACTATCAACTACTCACTACCCACTACTCATTGCCCACAAATCACTACTCACTACCCACTACTAGCTACTCGCTACTCCTTACTCCCTACACAATACTGACTACACTGTACTCAGTACTCACTACTCGCTACTCCCAAATTCGCTACTCAATACTCACTACTCACTCCCCGCTACTCACTACTCACTACGCCCTACTCACTACATAGTCTCTAGTCATTAGTCACAACTCACTAGTCACTAATCACTAGTCACTACTCACTACCCAGTACTCACTACTCACTAATCGCTACTCATTACCCACTATTCGCTACCCACTTCTGACTACTCACTACCCACTACTCCCTACTCCCTACTCCCTACTCACTAGTCATTACTCATTACTCGCTACTCCCTACCTCGTTACTCACAGAATACTACCCACTACTCACTACTGACTACTCTCTACTAACTACTGACTACGCCCTACTCGCTCCTCACTACTCACTGTTCGCTACTCCCTACTCGCTACTCACTACTCACTCCCCGCTGCCACTACCCACTACTCTCTATTCATCATTACTCACTACTCACTACGCACTACGTACTACTCAGTACTCAGTACTCAGTACTCAGTACTCAGTATTCACTATTCGCTACTCACTACTCACTACTCACTACTCACTAACTACTCACTACCCACTTCGCACTACGCACTACCCACTTCTCACTACTCACTAACCACTACTCGCCACCCACATAGCCGGGCCGTTCTTCCACTTAGCGGGCGAACCGTTCTTCCACCTAGCCCCCCCCGAGAGCGCCCCCACTTGCCGTGGAACTGTTCCTCCACTTGGCCGGCGCGCCCTTCTTCCACTCACCTGTCAGGCAAACCCGCAACTTCTTATCTCTAGGTGTTCTTCTCAGCTGCCTGCCTCTCCTGGGGTGAGCGCCCGCCCACATGGGTGACCAAATCAATAAGTGAGTGTGTGTGCATCTTTCTCTCTATTTCTCTTTCTCTCTCTTTTTATTGTTTGCTTTCTTTCTTTATTTCTTTCTTTTCTCTCTCCCTCTCTCTCTCTATTTCTCTTTCTTCCCTTTTTTTGTTTCTCTCTCTCTCTCTCTCTCTCCCTCTCTCTCTCTCTCTCTCTCTCTCCCTCCCTTTTTTTCTCACGTTTCTTACCTCTCCCTATCTCTCTTCTCTCTCTCTCCCTGTTTCTCTTTCTCTTTCTGTTTTTTTTGTTTCTCTCTCTCTCTCTCTCTCTCTCTCTCTCTCTCTCTCTCGTTGCGGGGCGCGGCCTCTGGGCGGGGGGGGGGTGCGCCACGGGCGCCAAACACAAGCCCCCTCACAAGGACCAGGGGCTCCTTCGGAATGGGACTGCGAGTTTCTGGTCTCTCTCTTTGGTGATTTTCCATTGTCATCCATTAGGTCAACCCTTTTACATTGCGCAGAAAGTTGTCTACAGTGATTACATTTTCGCTCGATGCTCCTGTCTTGAGTGTCCGCTGTGGCTTGGTTCCCTTTACGCTTCCCCCCTAAATAAAGGTCCATCCAGCGCGCCCGGCTGTCGAGCGCCGAGCACGGGGCGTTCGCCTGCGCTTGCTGCCCGCGCCCTGCCGCACGCGCCAGGGGCGGACAGTCAGCCAGGGCCAGACGACGCTGCGCCCCCCCCCACTAGGCGTGGTTCGGCGAGTGCGGGGTCGGCCTGCAGCAGACGTCCCGAACGGCGGGGGCTGGGACGGGGGCGCGCCCAGATCGGGGAGAACCGAGGACGCGCAGGGGGGCCGCGGGCCGCGCCGCTAGGGCGCTGGACTGCAGGCGATTACGCGCGCTGCACCAAAGCGACTGCTGGAGGAAGAGGTGAAGAGGAAGCAGGGAAAGACACAAAGCGAGTTCTACAGTCGGGGAACATGGGCCAATAAACAGCAGAAATTTTCCGGGGCAAGAGAGTTCCAATTCCTGCCCTTGCAACTGGGAATGACGCGGAAAAGCGCAGAGAAAACAGCCAGGACGCGCAGAAAGCAGCGCCAAGGGGACCCCCGCTGACCTCTCATGCGACGACAGGGGGCCAGCGCCAGCGTCGGGGGCGCGCACCTGTGGCACCGATTGCGGGCGCTACTCCGCGCTCGCGGGCGCACATTGGCTGCGGGGGGCACTGGTGCAGAACGCACTGCAGGCGACGCCTCCACTTCGGCACATCCCCCGCGGCGCTACCCGCACCCTGGGGACGCCCCGGCCTCGGTGCGACAATTGCATTCAGTTTCTCGCGGCAGCGCAGGCCCTTATCAGGTCGCATCTGCGGACGCGTCGCTCACATGCGCGCGGGAACGGAGCATTTTCTGGGCTGCTGCTTGCCGTTCTTCCAAAGCTGTTCTCGATTTCCTGCTCGCGCTCACTTCAGGCAGGCACGCGGGTGGGTCCTCGAGCGCGTGCGCGCTTGCGCGGGCAAAACTTGTTTCCAGAACTTTTGGCAGCCTGAACCTGTGGCGCACAAAAGCTTGTAGTTTGCAGGGGCTCTGGTTAGTGTTTACCTTACTCACTTTAGTCTGTGCTCGACAACAGTGGAGGGCAAGGCTACGTTCCCCGGGCCAAATGTTAATGCGGTGATGATGTCGTACACGGTCAGTTGTTGGTGCAAGATGGGCCTGGGGCAATACATTCCACGGAGTGGCCTGCGCGCAGGTGGTCGCTGTGGTCTCCAAGTTTGCGTCGCAGAACGGCATTCGCGTCCTCACACGCACCCCCCAGCGCGCGCATGTCCTCATCGTCGGCGCTGGCACCAGCACCGTCGCAGCCGCCATCACAACCAAGACTGCCACCATCAACAGCATCATCAGCATGATCGGCGCCATCAGCATCGCTCACCATCACAATCGCACTCGCCACCTGCATCGCCATCAACAACATCACTATCACCACCACCAGCACCACCATCAGCATCACCATCACAATCGCCATCGTCATCACCATGCGCAGCATAATCACCAACATCACCATCGCCATTGCCTTCGCTTCCATCATGCACATCGCCACCCCCGTCTTCCTCGCACTCCTCAGCACCATCGGCGTTAGCGCCGCCATCGCCGTCGCTGCTACCAACAATATCATCACCGTCATCATCCTGATTGTGCCCGCCCACCCATGCACATCCTCAACCACATCATCGCCATCCCCCCTTTCAGCCTCCCCGTCCTACTGTCCGAGATCATGTCAACGCCACGGCGGAAGAGGCGCGGCGCTCAACAGGGTTAAAGTTTTCGGGGACCGACCCCCCCCCACCCGTGGGGGGGCGCTGCGTTTTTCGCTGGCATTGCTGACGAGCGTCGAGGAACATGGCTCCTTAACACTCAGCACGCGCGTGCCCAAGTAGCGCCCCAAATACCTGCCCCAATGGGTCGCTGAAGCCTGCGCAGAGGCCCCCAGCAGACCCAAAATCCCTCGAAGACCTGAAGAAATGAATGATGTTTGGTTTCTCGCCTCTTCGGTTCCGATGGCCATCTGGGAGCTCCAAGTCGGCGCGAGAATGGCCCCGAGAGAGAGCCCTGAAAAGACCCAAGGACTGCCCAGTTCCTGAGAGCGCAGAACGACCCCTGGGGCTCCCCAGCGACGATAAGCCCCTACGCACAGGAGGCCCACAAGAAGCGCCCGAGCGACTTCCCTGGTCACCTCAATTCCTTTGGGCATCGCTGGTGGTGGGGACATGCGCGGCGTCAACAATTCCCTGGCAAAGCGAGATGCGACAGGGCTTGTGAACACACGCGTGGGCTTCCTCGGTGGCGCGCTTTTGTTTTCCACATGTGTGCCTTTCCTGAGGCGCGGGGCACCTCTCTGGGCGCGCGTGCCCAGCGGCGGCCTCGAAGGGTCCGATGAGGCTTTCGGGGGAGCCTGACGCTTGCGGCGTCAGGGCGCACGGGGCCCTCAAGGCCTTTGAGGAATACGCGCGCTTCTGCGTCTGACATAGTGGCCCACTCTGTGCCAAACGCCTCCCTTGCAGGAGGGCCCTATAGGGGGCCCTCAGGAGACCCCCAGGAGCTGCAATTTTCGATTTCTGGGCCCCGTGTAGCGTGTCCCTCACGCACCGCGCTCATCTGCCTAAAACCCTGAACTTTGCAGTAAGCACAGCTCAATGTCGCTCTAATCGGCTTTACTTGCACAGGATTCTGTCTACAGTGATTTCCCCGTCAGCAGCAATTCTCCCACTTTGGGGAATCTCCTGGATTGCCTGGCCTCCTGGGTTTCTTCTGGGGGCTCTCCCACAGGGTTCGTGAGGGATCCCCTGGCTGGGAGGTGCTTGGAGCAGAGCGCACGGCGCCTCCAACACAGACAAGGCAGCAGGCGCTCCGCCTTCTGGCAGTGCGCCGAGGGGCAACCGGCCCCGCGCTCTCCGGAAAGCGCACGGGGGCAGCGCGGTGTCGCGCCCTGGCGGTCGCAGGATAGTAGCAGTTTGCAGGCGCAGTGCCAGTAGTAGTCCTCGCAGCAGCCGCAGTAGTAGTGGCACTAGCAGTGGTGGCTGCAGCGGCAGTAGCAGGAGCACGAGTAGTGGCAGTAGCAGTAGATAGCAGCGGCAGCGGAAGTGGCAGTAGCGGTCGTAGCACTCGTCGTCGTAGTAGTAGTAGTAGTAGTAGTTGTAGTAGTAGCAGTGGTAGTAGTAGTAGTAGTAGTAGTAGTAGTAGTGGTAGTAGTAGTAGTAGTAGTAGTAGTAGTAGTGGTAGTAGTAGTAGTAGTAGTAGTAGTATAGTAGTCGGTAGTAGCAATAGCCGTATTAGTAGTTAGTAGTAGTAGTAGTAGTAGTGGTAGTGGTAGTAGTAGAGTAGTAGGGTAGTAGTAGTAAGTAGTAGTAGTAGTAGTAGTGGTAGTGGTTAGTTAGTTATAGTAGTAGTAGTAGTAGTAGCAGTAGTAGCAGTAGTAGTAGTAGTAGTCGGTAGTCGTAGTGGTAGTAGTCGTAGTAGTAGTTAGTATAGTAGTAGTAGTAGTAGCAGTAGTTAGTGGAGCGTCCAGCAGCAGCACTAACTTGTAGTAGTAGGTTAGTAGTAGTAGTTAGTAGTAGTGGTGGTGGGTAGTTGTGGTCAGTAGTTGTAGTAGTAGTAGTATCAGTAGTAGTGAGTAGTAGTGGTTGTTAGTTAGTAGTGGTGGTAGTAGTAGTCAGTAGTTAGTAGTAGAAGTGTAGTAGTAGTAGTAAGTAGCAGTGGTAGTAGTAGTAGTAGTAGCAGTAGTGTAGTAGTGGTAGCAGTAGTAGTAGTAGTAGTAGTAATAGGTCGTAGTAGTAGTAGTAGTCTTACGTTTTGGTTACCACTTAATGCATAGTTGGTTAGTATTAGTAGTATTAGAAGTAGTAGTAGTAGTAGTGTTAGTAGTGGTAGTAGTAGTAGTAGTAGTAGTGGTAGTAGTGGTAGTAGTGGTAGTGGTGGTGGTAGTAGTAGTAGTGGTAGAAGTAGTGGTAGTCGTAGTTGTAGTAAAAGTAAGAGTAGTGGTACTAGTAGTGGCAGTAGTAGTAGTAGTAGTAGTAGTCGTAGTAGTAGTAGTAGTAGTAGCAGAAGTAGTGGTAGTAGTACTAGCAGTGGAAGTAGTAGTGGTCGTAGTGGTAGTAGTGGTAGTAGTCGTAGTAGTAGCAGTAGTAGTTGTAGCAGTAGTACTAGCAGTTGTAGAAGTATGAGTAGTAGTAGTAGTAGTAGTAGTAGTAGTAGTGGTAGTAGTAGTAGTAGTAGTAGTAGTGGTAGCCGTAGTGGCGGTGCTAGAAGTAGTAGTAGTAGTAGTAGTAGTAGTAGTAGTAGTAGTAGTAGTAGTAGTAGCAGCAGTACTAGT
>CAUYUJ010000897.1:62500-107944 GCA_963575745.1 Prorocentrum cordatum
CTTCCTCGCCCTCACCCCCGCCCTCTTATCATCCCCCTCGTCCTCATCACCCTCATCGTCATTCTCACCATCTATCGCCCTCCTCCTATTACCTTGCATCCTCGCGATCTGGCCGAGGCATACATCATCCTGAATTATGTTTCTATCTCACGGAACTGGTGCTATGCGCGATATCTGGCATGATGGTCATTGAGTTGCCATTGCCTGCCGAAGATTCGTGTGGCATATGTTGTTACGTAGCCTGTGTGCCCCAGGGTCCCACTAGCCACCTGCGAATCTTTGCAGGCCCCCACGGCTGCGCGACGCCCGACTCGACAGCGTCGAGCCCCCCCGGCCTAGAGAAGTTGAAAAGCCAGAGTGCATGTTGTCAAGTTGCATTGCATACCCCGTGAGAGCTACGTGGCAAGCGCGTGGGGAGGTACAGAAACAAAAGACGGCAACGTCGAGAGCGACCGACAGCCGTTCAAGTCGCACATACAATGCAATAAAATTGACCTGGGCAACACAAAGGGAGAAACACTACGCGCGAAAAGCTTCAATGAGCCCGCGGTCCCAACACCGCGAGATCTTAGAAAATACCACTTGGCTCTCAGAACTTGCAATGGATACGCACAAGATCTCACTGGCTTGGCCACTCGCACAAACAGGCCTTGCGAGTTTACCCCGAACTCCGCCCAGGCCGTCTCCCACGCAGCTTTGCGCTCCTTCCACTGCGACTGGGTCAGCGTCGACAGGTAGGACATGTTCATGTGGTTCGCAGCCTTCTTCAGCTCATCGCTCATCTTAGCAGCGTCAGCGGTGACTATCTGCGGGATATGCAGGATGAGCTGCCAGGCGTCGACTTCCTTGTTCCTGCACCCAGGGTAGTAGTAGATGGGCTGGGGAATCCAGCCCCAGGGCACATAGATCACCGAATGCTTAGGCGCGTAGAGACAAATCACGTTCTCGGAGTCCTTCATGAACTCTTCAGCCGACTCGCCAGACAAGAAGGCCTTGACGTCGGTGAGCGAAATGCCCTGCCTCAGGATCGCCTCGGCGTTCCAGAAGATGAAGAAGATGTCCTGGCTCAAAGGCGAGGCGAAGAACGCTGCCACTGGTAGCGGGAACACCGCGGGCCCCAGGCGAAGCGAGTTGCGAGCCACCGTAGTCAAGAACGCTGCGAAGTCCTCCTTTGGCTTCATCGGGCCGCCCCCCTGAACTTTCGCCTCGATCTTCAGCTGCGCGCCGAGCCAGTCGCTGTGGATCGCCATCTTCTCGCCCAACTTCTTCGTCTGTTTCTGCAAGTCGTCCCCCGTGCTCTGGAGCATCTTCTCGAACCACTCAGGGGCCTTGGACCACGCCTGGAACGCATGTGGATCGAAGGCGCCGTCAGCGCCCTCTGTGTCCACCGACACGTCGCCAATGGCAACAACCTTCTCCACCGACGCAGGCATCTCGACCATGAGATCAATCTCCTCGCTCGGGATGGTGCCCAGGGCAGTCTCCCAGATCTTCGACGCCAAGGGGGCCTCCAGCGTCGCGATCTTTTGGGGGAAGCTCTTCCCAGACAACGCGTTCTGAACCTGGGCAGGGTTGGGATACATAAAAAACGAAATCAAACCTCACTCCTGGTCTTCATCCTCCTCCCCTCCTCCTCCCTCTCCCCCTCCTCCTCCTCATCGTCATCATCCCTCCTCCTCCTCTCGCCCAGCGACGTTTCCTTGTTATTCGTCATCTGCCTTGATCCTCCTCATTCCGTTCCACCGCCTCCACGTCACACAGTAAGCAAAACATGCACAGTGCTTATGAGGACATATGTTCTGCTGGCGTTTCTCTTCCCCCTCCTCCTCTTCTCCCATCGTCATGCGCGTACTCCTCCTCCTCCTCCTTCTTGTCGAGTTTGTTAGTTACTTCGCATCTCGCCTGCCTCTTCATCTTCCTTCTCTTCCTCCTCCTCATCCCTGACCTCATCCCCCTCTGCATTCCAGCCGAGTCTGCGTTGTACGTCGCGGCGCAAGGCCGAAGAAAACAGGACGGCGCCCGAGAAATATGCGTGCTAGTCCTGAGGCCCCAGGCCGGCAATTTTGGAGCAAGTTGGATTGCCAGAGGCTGAGGCGGAGCAGGAGACAAGGAGTCCAGAATGCAGGGTTCCAGGGGTTCCCTCGCCTTCGATACCGACGTGTTCTGGATGTTCCCGATGGCATGCGGTGTCCTCCTCCTCCTCCTCCTCTCTTACTCCATTCCCTTCCGCATCCCTCGTCCTTATCCCCCCCGCTCCTCGCCGTCGTTCCTATCACGCCGCCCCTGTCCTCCCTTCTTGTCCTCCTGCTCTTGCTCAGGCGTTCTCCCCATCCCCCCTTCCACCCTTCCACTCCCCATCCTCGTTCCTCCTCCACATCCTCCACCTGCCCCTCCCCGACCTCCCTCTCCCATCGGTTCGAGCCGAGATTGTATCCCGCTCATCTCATTCCCTAGATTTTGTGAACGCCCATCTAGGGAGCTGCGAGCCTTGAGGACCTGGTGGCGGTCGTGCAAGTACGTCGTCCTGCGCTCCTTCCCAGCCTGCTGGTCGATGATCTGCAGGCTCGTGAGCGCCCTCGTGCCGTTGGATTTCGCCGTGTCGTGGTCCTGCTTGATCTTATTGAACTCGACAACCAAGGCCCCCAGCGTGCCCTCCTTCGCCTTGTCGGCTCGTGTGCAGAATTCCTTGGCGGACTTGTGGCTGTCGCTGAGCTCGGTGATCACGTCGTCAAGGTTGGTCGGGAGGTCCTGGTGCCCACGATGCTTGTTCTTGAGCTTCTCCAGCTTCGTCTGAAGGGTGGTCTTACCACCGAACATCTTGAGCAACTCCTTCGACTCCTTGATCAACTCCTGCTTCCTCTTGAGGTGGCTGGCGTGCTCGCCCATCGGGGCGCCGTCCAACGCGCGGCGCCCACGGTCGCGGCCGCGCCCCTTGCCACCCAGCCCCGATGTAGTACGAGTCGAATGCCCCGATGCACTGGGGCCCCCTGAGGAGCGGCCCCAGGAGCTTCTTCCGTCCTCGGACTGGCGCGAGATACCCTCCATGCCCTCGTCGTCGTCGTCCGCGTCCCCAGTCCTCACCTATTGGCCCCTCTCCTCGCGGGTGCCCGTCCGCGTGCCCGTGGTGTTGTCCCCTTTGACCTTCACGGTCTGCTCATCGTCGCTGTCGTACTGGGGGTTCTGGTCGAAGCGCTTGTCGAACTCCACGTCCGCGTCCTCTGGTTCCATCTGCTCCCAGAACTGCATGTGCGCCTTGAAGCGCTTGCGCGTCAGGATGAGATCATCCCAACCCGAGGTGCTCTCTTTGAACTTGCCCTTGTAGTTGAGCTCGGCGACCTTGCGCTTGATCCCGTTGCGCTCTGAGGCGCGCGTCTTCTTGCTCACGAGGGGCATGTGCCTGCTGCGCCATTTCGGAGGGCCCCCCGCGAAGTCTTGCTGGTCGGCGTCTGCCTCAGGAGTGCCTCGGGATGTCAAGATTACGACCCCCTCAGGCACCGTGAAAAATACCGACCCCCACTGCAAAGGGGCTGGAAGCCCCATGGCGGTGGGGCGTTGGTTTTCTTCTCGGGGCACAGCGTTTCCTGGGGGTGTGAGCGGTTGCCTCCAAGCCTTTTCGTCTTATTCGAATAAGACGAAATATGGGTGATCTGGGATTTCGCGGTTCTCTTCGGCCAGATAAATACCTGGGCCCCCCCGCATGGCACCGTGGAAACATTCGCCCAACATAAACATACATATATATATATATGTAGATATAATCGGCGAGCCTGCAACGAGCCTGCGGCGGCAACGTGCCGCGTTGAAGCAAGGGCAGTGCAACTTCTCGCCGAAGTATGTCTTGATGTCGTCATCGTCTCCCAGCGGGTCCAAGCACAGGTAGCACACCTCCTCGTTTTCCTCGCCAGCCTTCATGGACTGCTTCCTGTCCGAAGCGCCGCAAGAGGAGCGACGGTCACGGGGCGCCCCCCTCGGCTCAGGCGATCCCCCGAGACGAGGAGCGTCGCCAAGCATCTCCTCCGAGTCGGACATTCCTCCGAGCTGGGTCTGTCGCAGAGGGGGGCGATGGCCCAGGTGCAGAAGACAAGGCAAGAGCAGGCCAGCGATTTGAGCCACAATGGGCTGAACCAGCACTGAAGATGCGTAGGAGCAACGCTGACTGGGTAGGCCTGGGATCCACTGCGAGCGCTGTTTATCTGAATCGCCATCCTTCTGTTTCCCATTCCCGTCCTCGCCTATCCGATGTTGTCCCTCGTCGTCCTCATCGGTCCTCTAACCTTCCTCCTCTTCCTTCTTCTCCTCGTTCGCCTCCTCTTCACTCCTCCTCGTCCTTTTGCAGCCTCCTCCTCCTCCGTCTCCTCCTAGGCCCACGCACGAGCGCCTTCGTGGGGAGAGAGTGGCGCAGGTGACATCATGGGCCACCCCAGAGCTCGACTCGCTTGTAAGGGAGCCCTACTTCAAAATAGAACCCCCCGATGGGGCAGCATCACACCCCGTATTGTTTAGCTCATCCCAGTGTTGCTCATTCGAATCGTCTGAGGGTTCCCCTTTCCTCCCTCGCAGGTTCCCGATCCCCTTTCTCACCCTCCTCCCCATACTACCACTACCCCTGACAGGCCCGACTTGCTCGAGCTGGCGAGCTTGACACCCAGACTTACTCGGGCTCAGACCTACTCACACTCAGACCCACTTAAAGTCGGGATCGCTCGCACTCAGATTCAGTCGCACTCAGACTCACTCGCGCTATGACTGCAGACTCGCACTCGGACTTTCCGACAGTCTGGAAGATTGGGGAGGTGAACGAAGAGGGGGAGGAGCAGGAGGGAAAGGAGGATGGAGTGTACAAGACCTCTGCATACGAGAAGAAGGATAAGGAGGACGTCAGGGAACTGCGTGACTTAGGAGGACGTCGATGTGGCGTGCATGTGTGTTTTGTAACCATCGTGTGCAACACGATGAGCACTGGACTGCGAGCTATCGCTCTTGTCACAATCAACTTTAAACGTTTCGGGTAAAATGCCCGACGCCCAACTGAGACTGTCAGATGCATGCAACGCGACCCGAATGAGGAGGAGGATGAGGAGCAGCAGAGGATGAAGAGGCAAAGGGACAAAGGATCTCCACATCATGACACAAAACTGCGAGCAATAACACATGCCAGCAACATGGGCCTGCGAATGCTACACACCGCGCAGCGCTTGCCTCAGAACTCCTCGCTCTGCTCTTTCAAGGCCTGCACCTCTGCGCGGTGACCAGCAATGTGTTGATTGTCTTTGTCAATGGCTTTATTGATACACATAGCGATGTCAACTAGCTTCCTGCGCAACGTGCTAGCGCGCTTCTTCTCGCGTTTAAGCTTGAGCCTAGCCACCTTGTACAATTGAGTCACGATCCGAAGGCGCCTCAGGCGCCAGTTCTGGAGGCGATGGAGGGCCTTGGGGGGCATTCTCCAGGGAAACGATGAGCTGCGCGGTGAGAGTCTTAAAGAGAAGGGCTCACGACAAACCTGTTCGAACCAAAACTGCTATATGCACCCGCGCCCAGTCCGGACAAATATGTGGTTGGGATGACGGCATAACTTGCGATGAGCGGACCATGGTGTTGTAGGAGTGTTATGACGTGTTCGGTGTCTCACCTTGATTCAGGCCGAACTGTTGTCGAACTACGCATGCATTGCTTTTGCGTAGTGAGCAACATATGCGACGATGCTTGTACAACGAGAAATTGTGGCTCGCATTATAAAGGACATGCACTGCGCCGGCACGTCCACATGACTCGCTATCATAACAACATGCATATGCATACACATGTATGTACCCATACAATGATTCCACGATGCAAACATCATGTTGGTGATGAAGGTTGGAAGGTCATGTTTCCGGGAGAAAGCCGTTCATATTTTTCAGTGGTGCTCCACGTAATGCATTGGTTTAAACTGGTTCTGCATGGTTTCAACAGGTTTTGTTTTTGGTTTAAACTGGTTTTGTGTGGTTTCAACACGTTTCGTTTTTGGTTTAAACTGGTTTTGCGTGGCTTCATCACTTTTTGTGTTTGGTTTAAACTGGTTTTGCGTGGCTTCATCACTTTTTGTGTTTGGTTTAAACTGGTTTTGTGAAGTTTCAACAGGTTTTGTTTTTGGTTTAAACTGGTTTTGTGTGGTTTCAACAGGTTTCGTTTGGTTTAAACTGGTTTTGCGTGGTTTCAACACGTTTTGTGTTTGGTTTAAACTGGTTTTGCGTGGTTTCAACAAGTTTTGTTTTTGGTTTAAACTGGTTTTGTGTGGTTTCAACATGTTTTGTTTTGGGTTTAAACTGTTTTTGTGTGGTTTCAACTGGTGTTGGGGTTGTGCCGGCGTGACTTAATGTTGATATGGCCTAAACTGGTTTTGGTTGGTTTTAACTGGTTTTGTGTGGTTTTAACAGCTTTGGGATTTTGGTTTAAACTGGTTTTGCGTGGTTTCAACACGTTTTGTTTTTGGTGTAAACTGGTTTTGTGTGGTTTCAACAGGTTCTGCGTGTTGGTTTTAAAAGGTTTTGGGTGGTTTCAACAGGCTTTGCGCGGTGCCCAAAGGTGTGCGCCGTGGGTGCAAGTGTGATTTTTCTGTCTGCTTGTCGTATGGTTTTCGACCCTCATGCGCATTGCTTGATGTTGGTGCTCGCACAGGAGGTGTCACGCGCTGGCCATGGCGTTTGATGGTGCAGTGCGCAGCCCCTACGTTCTGGCGCTGACAGGAGGTATCGCACTATGGCACACGGCGCATAGAGGTCCTACCCAGGCTTCACGCGCCCCGCGCACAGGCCTTCTCACGGGGAGTTTAGCGCAAATGTTGGACGCGCGCGCGCCCCGCCACCGCGGTGCGATGATCGACAGTCGCGCGCAGGGCGCTGTGGGTTCCGCCGAGCCGACATCCCGATCTGACCCCCATAATCTCTTTTTCGGCACTGTGGAGATGACCGTAAACTTTTTTCCCACTATAACCTGTGTTTGGCAATGTCGATAGCGCCGTAATCTATAAAAAGGGTACGCTTCTCGTCCCCTATGAAAATACATATGTTGCTGTCGCCACAGGCCTAATCTGAAATTGGCCATGTCGCCCCCCCCGTAAACTACGGCGCGCGCTGTCAGCTGCAGCGCCAGCTACGCGGGTTGCGTGGCGGATGCGAGTTCTCCTCGCGTCCTCACCCGAGGTCCGAGGGTTGCCCATGGGCGCCCCACAGTGATGCCGACGGCGGGCAGTCGCGGGAGGGAGTCCCACCGCGCTGCCGCGGGCGCGCGGCAGTCGAACGGCGCCGACGCCGCGGCCAGATGTGAGTCCAGAGATGACGCCATCGCCGCGGGGCTCCACCGACCACAGTAGCCGTCGCCAAGTGGCCGACGTCGGCGCCGCGCCGTTCGAATACGGGCGGAAGAGCAGCAGGCAGTGCGCGCCCGCGCCAACGACCAGCCAGCGCGCTCCTCCGCCACGCGTTGCGACCCTGGCGGCCGCTCGCGCTACTCGCCACCCTCAGCGTGCCGTCGCGCTCTTGCTGGCCCCGCGCAGTTCGGCCCTATCGGAGCAATGCCCGCAAGTGACGCAGTCCGAGTCTACGCGCGGACACTGCGCGGCGAGCGCATGCGTCCGCGCGCGCCCGTCGCGCGGGCATCGCCCTCCCGACTCGCTGATGAGCGCGTGCCTACGACGCGCATCCAGGTGCATGTAGGCAGCTGCCAACGCAGACCGCGCGCGCAACGCAATCGGACATCGGCAGACGCGCGCGCGCGCTGACGCGCCATGCGAAGTGACGCAACGCGCGCGCGGTTGGCAACTGTCTGCGCTGGCCCTTCCACATAGCGCAGCGAATGACGAAAGCCACCGCCAGTTGGCGGCCCCGCGGGGAGGGGCGGGGGGGGACTTGCCAGGCCGAGGACAACCGCGAAGCGTGCTTGTCTCAGTGCGTCGGGATGGCCGCGAGCAGCTGCGCGCTCTGACATGCGATGCGCGCCATTCATTTGCTCACGGCGAAGCTGCGGGCGCGTGGACTGTTGGCCCGACGTCAGCCGCGCAAGCGGCTCGTCGGCCCCTCGAACGACGCAGCGGCGCTGTCTATTTCGCTCTCGGCGCGAGCAAGCAGATGGACGAGGCGGTCGGGCGGTTGCCCCCCCCCCCCTCGCTATCGGTTTGCGCGGAAGCGCGCCCGCCTCGCTGGCGTTCGATGAAGAGAAGCGCCGATGCCGTCACGATGCGCCCAGTGATGAGGACACGGGCGAGCGCGATGCCCGCCAGGGGGGGGCATGCCCGCGGCGCGGTCCATCCGTCCAAGCGCTGTTGACTGGTAGATTGATTGCCCCAACATAGCGCACACTAAGCCGCTCGGTCATGGCCGCGGCCCAGCGGGGCGCAGGGGGGGGGGTCGGCCGCGCCAGATCAGGCCCATGTCCGAGTTCGAGCACGGGCGGCGATGTCCTCGCTGGCAGCGCCGCTGTCAGAGGATGTGGTGGCGCTTGTCCCGATTTCGTTTGGGTTTTCTCCCGTGCGCGTCAGCGCTCTCGCTTGTCGGCCGCGCGGCGAAGCTGCGCGTCGCGCGGCATTTCGCTCCCACCCCGTCGCGCGTTGCGTTGCAGGGGCGCTCGTCGTCGACCCCGCAGGGCCGTTCGGCGCGGATCGACGAGGCGCCGCGCCGCCGCTCTGGCCCTGGTGGGCAAGCGGAAAGCGTTCGACCCGCTCATCTAGCTATAGAAATGAAGACACAGAGTTGCCCGCGGCCCCAGTGTCGCGGCGTGTCTACTGCCCAGACGGACCAATGTAATCGTCGCGCACGGAAGTCGCACCACGCTTGCAGCGCCGCCGCAGGTTCACGCTTTTCGCGCGCGCCGATCGGCAAAACGAAGCTATTAATTTCGACTTCGATGTATTTGTATGAGCGCGTTTTCGTAGGTTCTAGGAACGCGCGGGAAGCTCAGTCCGCGTTTATGTGGCCGTGTCCCGCATTATATTAGTATTAACGTCATATATACATGAACAACGGCAGCGCGCGCCAGAGCCCGCCCGCCGTGGCGACGAATCGCGCGGTGCGTTTATCCGACATTTAAGGTGTCGCGGACGTGATGATCGGAATCTGGAATCTACCGCGCGCGGCGTGGGTTTGCGCGCATGGCTATCGCTCGAGGGCAGGGCGCGGGGCGCAAGTCCGTGCCCCGACGAGGGCCGCGCGCAAGCGGGAACGCGCGCGGTCTCCATCGCGCGCTTGCTCGCGCTAAAGCAATCGGTCGCGCGATCGCGCGCGTTGCATCCGACGCGGCGAAGCACTATTAATTTGTTTGGCAAACAAGAATTAAGATCATGAAAAGTCTACAGCTCCCTAGAAACCATCGTGGTGGCAGTCTGGCATTGAACCGTAAATCGCATGCAATTCGTGCGCCGTGTTATACGTCACACACATGATTTCACGACCATACAAACATGCATGGTACCAAGCTTTGCATAAATTAAGGAAATTGCAATGCCGATTTGGTAAGTTCATTTGCACTTGTCATTTAAGTGTGCTTGTCTATGTTATCAGACCAGTGGCTGTATGAATGCTGCATGTGTTTGCCTTCACTACAACTATAGAAAATGCGCTGGCGTTGGTGACGTGTAGCATGTTTTGGGTCTGGTCACGCGGGCGCCCGCCCACGATGGTGGCGGCGGCGGCTTGGGGCGCTCCTCCGGGACCGCAAGAGCTCGCTCGCATGATTCCTGAGAGTTGCTCTGGGCGGGGGCCCCACACCCCCGCTGTTGGGGCGGGGAGGGGAAGAGGGAAAGGGAGGGAAGGAGGAGGAGGAGGAGGAGAAGGAGGAGGAGGTCGCAGGCGCACTGCCCTTCACCATTCGGACGGCCCCAGAGCTTCGGCTAGAATGATTCGGGCACCCCGCATTTGCTTGAAACAATCGCATGATGCCTTGAACGCGTTATCGAAACCTGGGGCCCCAGGGATATCCACCTTTCTCTTCTTCGTTGTTTCCTCCCTCCATCCTCTCTCCCACCCCCGTCCCCTCCTGCCCCCCAAGGGCCCAAGGGGGTTGCTCCCATTTCGCACCGCCATCCTCGGAGTAGTGGTGATGTTGATGATGATGTTTGATTCTTTTTCCTGTCGCTACTGCATGCCCAAACGGGGCAAGTTAGGATTCGCCGACGTACTCGCGCAACTCTTTCAAAGTAGGCTGGTACTTTGAGTGCCACTCCTTGTCTCCATCGCCTGAACGCGCGAGCCAGTGCTCCAAAAAGATGTGAGGTGCTCGCGGCCCAAAGTGTTCCACCCAGATCTTTTCCGAGCGGTATTTGTTGCATGATGGCCCATGGTTTATGTTATTGCACGCTACGCGCCATCCCCCATAATGGCGCGGCCGTTCCTCACTCGGCTCTCGTAGTGAAACGCCCCCGCAGAACCTCTGCGTGAAACGCGGGACGCAGCTACAGAACCTGCATCTCCTTGAACTTCCGAACTCGAACCGCTGCTGCTATCTGATGAGCTCGACGGCTGGCTGGAAGAAGAGCTCGAAGAGGCGGAGTGGCTGGAAGAAGAGGCTCTGATTGGTGGAGCAGGCGGCTCAACAGGTTCCGCAGGGTCGGGTGTTTGGCCCTCGCCGTGTCTGAGCCCGTCCCCACCGCCGTGCCCATGTCCATGCCCATGCTCTTCACCACCAGTGATGGGTGCATCATTGCCGTCATCACCCACGACGGAGTCGCCGTCCTCAAGAGCATCTTGATGACCACCTGGAGCCGGCAATGGAGGTAGCGCCACGCTTCCTTCCAGAGTTTTAATCTCCATGGGTTGGTCCTCTATCGCAGCGAACTTCCGTTTGAGCTGTTTAGCGCTCAATGTGCTGTCAGCCTCCGTAGGGCGCTTCAACAACATCGCGTGGAAAGTGTAGCTGTGAATCGACTTGAACTTCACGTTTTGTGAGAAAATCTCAGCACTTGCAAGCGCGCGCTGCAGGTAAGTACGCCTGCTAGGTAAGTGCCTGCTGTCGTAAACGCGCGTGCCTGGCTCGTGAAATACTGCCCCGTCGAACCCCTTGCATCCTTCGCGCTCCAGCGCGCGCGCCAAGCACAAACGTGGAACGCTCTTGTCTGAGAGCGGCAGGCGTGGTTCGCAAACTCGGGGCTCTTGCAAACGGACGCAGCCATCGATTGGCGACTCGACGACGGTCCACGTCAGAAGTTTCGGCAGATGTTCCACGTTCACCCCCACTAGCTTGATCACGTCAATGTCATCGGGATCGCTGAAGGGGTAGGCGTCTATGCACTGGTCAGTGTCCTCCTGGGGAAGGGCGCTCAAAACAATACCTTATGGCATGGGGGGGTGACGGACAGTTGGAAACGGTAGAGTCGAAGACGAGGGAGGGGCAGAGGAATGAGGGCTATGGGGATGGGGGGGACGAGGGGAAGCGATATAGGGATGGGGTGATGAGTAAAGTGGAGAGGAGAACGAATGGGCGCCCCTCAATGGCAAGCGCGGGGGCACGGACAGGGAGGAAGAGAAGGGCCGAGGCAGGAGGAATGAGAAGAGGAGGGGGGTTGGGAAGGTCAGGAGGAGGACGAGGAGGAGGACGGGGAGTTGTCCCCAACATATTTTGAAAACACAGTCCTGCCAAGAGGTCATCTCTTGGACCGTCGTCTTGATGAGCAGGTCCTCTCTCTGCGTGTCGGCGGTGGTCGGCACGACGATGGAGCGAGTCTCGAAACCCAAAACCTGGTAGACGACATGATAGTTGTCAGGATGTTCGTCTTTGTCGAGGCTGGCAGGCAACGAGATGTAGGACAGCGGCGCCAATGCCTTTGACAGGTACTGCCTCATCATGCGAACTCCATCTGAATTACGAGCCAATGCCCCAGCATTGCTGGGGGCAGCGTCGCCGCCACCTGGCCCGTCGTCGCCGTCTCCAGGTGCACCGCCGCCTCCACCATGGTCATCGCCATCCCCTCCGTCTCCCTCACCATCTTCAAGAGGAAGGTTACCAGGGCCACCCTGATGGTCTCGCAGGGGTGGAGGTGGAGGGCCAGGACCTCCAGCTCCATCCAAGTTGCCGCCAGCAGAGTTGGCAAAATTGCAGTGCGACGCCGTGTAAAACCTATCGAGAACGCGTGCCCTCTGTAATGACATCGCCTTCTGTGGGCGCCTAGAACCTGGCGGCCGCAAGACGGAGCTCCAGCCGTCCCAGCAACGCTGCAGATCAACCCAAGTCATGTCGTCCACGTCCTTCAAGTTTTGCTGTAGCCGCAGCGCGCGAGCAGCCCATGGCCAGCCAGAGGCTCGAGCATGCTCTTGTACTTTCTTGACCACCGAGTGCGGCGTCTCGGCAGCGGAGTCGTCCAGTGGTATTTCTTCCATGGATCGTACAAGGTGGTCAAGATCGGGGGCCGTGCCCGTGCCGTCTGGATTCATAGCTTCAACTTGGGCGCGCCAGGCAGAGCCAGGCGATAGCACCCAATTGCTGAGGTCATCGTGGCGCGATGCTGGGTATCGGTCGCATTGTGCAATGGCTCGGTCACGGATTCCAGGTTGCCGCAAGCGCCCTAGCAAGTAAGGCAGCGTGTCGAAGGCCTTGAAGTGCGGCACCGCCAAAGCCCAGAACGCTCGAACCACTCCTTGGACATTGCTGGTAAAGCCCACGTCGCCATCGTATTGGCGGCGCGTCCAAGCATTGCTCTCTCGCAACATTGTGTTGAGCACGCTCATGGCATGATCGTGCGCCCACGGTAGAAGACGGCCTTGAAACCAGCAAATCGGACGCTCACCTCGCTCCCACTCGTCGGCGTGACAGTGGCACGTTCCAATCCAACCGGGCACAGGGCCGACGTGAGAGCACACCCATGCGACGAATTTGAATTGGGTCAACCACCTGTTTCGCGGATCTGTAGCTTCTGCGACATTCCTCATATTCGTCCTGGACTCCTCCTCTTGCACGTGGCCGAAGATGAGGATGTCAAAGTTGAGCATGAAAGTGTGTGCGATCTTCTCCAGCTCCTCGCAAATACGGGGCAAAGTAGACCAGCGCCACTTTGCGAAATTCACCAAGGTGGTTTGCTTCAGGGCAGCAGCGTAGCCCTTCCTCCCTAATATTGTGGCGTGCCTCCTCATGGTAAGATTGTGATCTTTGTTCCGCGCCAAGTAAACGATTGCCTTCAAACGCTTCAGAAAGACAGGCCACCAATCACACATGTGAAGACCTCGGCGTAGAAGATTGCCCCACGTATGCTTCCATCCAGGCCCCCTCAGCGCCCTCGGAAATAAACGATGTTGGCGACCACTGCGAGGATCCCACTTACCCCCGATGGCAACGATGAACTCTGGTAGGAGGTCCCCGACGTGGCTGAGCAAGCGCTCGGTCCCACTATCCGTCGTGATGGCGGCGACGCAGTTGCAGAAGGATCTCAGAGCGGCGACGCTAGGCCCCACAAGAAGCCACAACTGCCAAAGCAAAGCAAACGTTTTACCCCGAAGATTAAGTTGTCCTGAATGCAAGCTCACGCATGGGTGCATCCGCCGATGTCGAAAACCATCCGTAATTGAGTCCATGTTCACTGCGTACATCTCTGTCCCTCGCCACTGCGGGCTACCATCAGCAAACAAGAACGCGTAGGTTTTGCGCAAGTCCACATTCTGCCAAAAGCTCCGAAACAGCGTGCAAGAAACCAGGTCAAGCCTTGCCATCGATTTTCGCACTACCTCGACGTTGATGCCCCCTGCGTCTGCGCACAGCTCCCCAGCCAATGCACTGCATTGCACAGCTATCTCAGTAAAGGCAAGTGTTGCATCATTTGACTGCCGCTCGAAATCCTTCAGGAACCGAGTGGCGCGAAGCCATCTGATCACGGTTGCCACGTCCGTAGCACCATAAGCTGGTTTGGAAGGGTCATTCGGAGGGTCAGCAGGGCCGCGCCCATCAGTCGGTTGTTGATCGGAATTCGAGCGTAACCACTTCGCCATGAGTTTGGACGACGGTTTGTATGGAAACCATGCTTGTGATTGAATCCGACGTGTGATTGCAACCGCATAGAAACAATATTCTGGACCTTTCACCGCATCCTTCGCCAAACTGTAGCTCAAGCGAATCCCATGAATAGGAAAATAGGTTTCCAACAACTCTGCCAAAGTAGATCCCCCCCCGACAATTGGGCAGCCGCTGCAATTGTTCAAGATCTCTTCAACCCCCGAAGTGTCGTCAACCTGATCAGGTTCGGCGAGTTCCCACGAGATGCCCTCATAACAAACGAAACCGAAGACTGCCACCTGCCTGCTTGACAAGCATGCGCGTGCTGCGGCTGTTGTCCATGCGAGATTTGCAGCGCCTGTGCCAGCCGATATATCCGCGCAGGTTCTCAAGTTCCACGTCCCGTGGATGAGGCCGACGAGGTAACCCTTATCACCGAACTCGTCGCCCGCAGGCGGTGGGCCACCCTCCATCGATGTGGGTAAACGGTTTGGCCATCCATTCTTGTGCGCGATAACTAAGAAGAATGCTGGAGACCCTTGGCAACAAATGCTGTCCAGATGCCTACGACGTCGAGGCCGGACGATGGGGTCAGCACCGTCGTCTCCAATGATGCCGTCTTCGGACCCATCTGCATCCACGGGAGAGCCTGGGTCTCCTACCACACTGTCCTCTTCATCATCCATACAATCACTAGCGTTATTGAAGAGAGAAACGTGGTTGAAAGAATTTCGCAAAAGCGAACCAGCATCCTTTCTTTGAGCCCAAACGGCTACGCGTGGTGATGGTTGCGGTGGTAACGAACATGATGTTAATGATGGTAGGGGTCTTTAGACACTCACCTTTCTTTGTTTTCTGCAATGTCCTGCTCCTCATCCCTCTTATCTTCATTGTCCTTCTTCCCTGTGTATTACTCTTGCTCTTACTCATACTCCCCTCATCCCCTCCTCCCTCCCCCTCCCACTCTCCACCCATTCTCAAGACGGGCCCTCAGAGACGCCAAAGCTCCTCAGTATCGCTGCACGCCGCCCCAGAACGCATGACAGAAAGTATCAACAAAGTCCCCGATCAACGCTAAAGTGTCCGAGGGGTTCCACTCATCCCGAATACCTGCGCAATCATACGGCGTGTCCGTTGGATAAGGAATCGTTGCTCTCATACATATACTTCGAATTACTCTGGAGCGGGAAGGGTAATCAGGATTTGTTTGTTCGGGGTGCCTACATCATCTACAATGCTAGTGACGTATTTGGCCTTCATCGACAAAGGTTGAAATTCTCATCCTAAAACCAAAAACTGTTTAGGGGGAGCTCTACTGGGGAAGGGTGGGTTGAGACCTCACCCGACAGCGACGAGGGCAGCTTAGCCTCGAACGCATGTTTCCACACCCCCTGCTGGAACCCCTCCCCCCTCCCCTCCCCCCCTCCCCTCCCCCCGGCAAAACACCCCCCCTCCCCTACACTCCCCCCCCCCTCGAACTCGAAAACCGGGGGGGGGGTCACTACCGGTTCGAACCCCCCCCCCCCCGCAAACGACTCCCGGTCCCTCCCACCGTCCTCACCACATCCCCCACTGTTGTTCCCAGCACCACTGTCCTCACCACCACTGTCCCCGCTGGTTCCACCACCGCCCCTACTGTCCCCACCAGTGCCACCACCACTGTCGCACTGTCCCCACTGTCCCCACCACTGTTCCCACCGCGGCTCCACTCTCCCAAATTTCTCCACGACTATCCCCATTGTCCCCACTGTCCCACTGACTCCTCCGCTGTCCCACTGAGCTGTCCCACTGTTCCCACCACTGTCCCCACTGTCCCCACCACTGTCCCCACTGTGCCTCTTTCCCATTGTCCCACAGGCGTCGTCGCCACCGCCTTCACCAGTGTCCCCACCACCACCACTGTACCCTCCACTGTCCTACTGTTTCCACCACATTTCCACTGTCCCCACACCACTGTCCCCACACCACCGTCCCCACCACTGTCCCACTGTCCCCACTGTTCCCACCATTGTCCTCACCATTGTCCCCACCACTACCGTCCCCACCAATGTCCCACTGTCCCCACCACTGTCCCACTGTCCCCTCGCCACTGTCCCCACCACCGCCGTCCCCACCACTGTCCGCACCCCCCCCCTCGGTTTTCGAGGGGGGGGGGGGGCTCGAACCGGTAGTGACCCCCCCTGGTTTGCGAGTTCGGGGGCGGGGGGGGGGGGTTCGAACCGGTAGTGACCCCCCCCCCTTTTCATGATGAACTGGGGGGGGGGGGGGAGGGGTTCGAACCGGTAGTGACCCCCCTCGGTTTTCCGGACGGGGGGGGGGGGAGGGGTTCGAACCCGTAGTGACCCCCCCCGGTTTTCCGCCAGCAGCGGTAGAACACGCTCTTTCGAACACCGCAGGGCCCAGGTGGGTCCAGGGGGTGCGCCAGCCGCGGTCATTGGGGAGGCCCCCGCCTTCAGGGTCGGCGGCACCGGCCGCAAAGCCTTCGCAGTCATCAGTCATCGTTCAGCAGACACACAGTGTCCGTTCTCTCCCTAAGAGATCCATAATCGACAAGATCAGGGGCCGCGACTGCATTGCCGGCCAACTGGGCCCGCGCGATTGTCGCGTGAATGCTGAGCTCATGGGAGCTGGCGTGTCGAAGCCAGCCGCCATCTCTGCATGACCAGCGCCGGCTGGGCTCGTGTCGGCTCTTCCTGCCGCTGCCTGCTTGACTCAAACTGAACGTAAGAGCCAATGCCTCCGGTGTCCGAATCCAGAGTGTGCACCCTGGTACCCAAGTGCGGAATCTCGGGCGGCTGCTGTCTCAGACGATCGGGACACCCCGCTCTCCCTCGCAGCGGAGAGGCCTAGCGAGGGGGTGCAGAGCTCCTGGCTCTGACTTCACCCCAACTTCTGCGTGATAGAACTGCGAGGGACTCGCGCCAGCTGTTGCTTTCCCAGGAACAGTATGCACCAAGAAGACGCAGAGATCAGGCAACTGCAGCTGACGAAATGCTGCAACTCTTGGGCGACATCGTGGGGGTGGGTGGGCGATGGTGGCGGTTGCAGCGAAGACGCCTTTTTTCACCCAACGCCGCTCGCGCGATCACAGTCTACCAGCCAAGGTGCGACATGCGGGGGCGACCGATGACGCGAATCATGAAGCCATGACAAGTGATACGTGCCTACGGCTGGGGTGCCGCAGTGCATCGAGGATGGAGAAGAGGATTGTAAGCATGAAGGGGCGAAGATGGGAAGCGAAGGGAGGTGGCACAGGGCAATAACGCACACCACAACTTATCACATGTGTTGTTCAAAGAATTAGGTCTATTGTTTTGACTGGATGAAGCCATCACAAATGGCAAGGAACTGTGAGCACGCAACCACGCCAAGAGAAACGATCAATGACGTAACGCGCTTGCCGCCGAGCGGCTTCAAGTGACAAAACAACTGTGGGGCATTCTTATATGCCTATAAGATGCTGCTGCTGCCCATTAATGATCGCCGTCACGTGCCTCCTGGCACTTCATGGGATGGTATAGTGTTGCAATGGTAACCTGCTGACTTAAAATAATTTCAGACGCCCTTCCCCCTCCTCCTCGCGTTCCCTCTACCAGCTGAGCCGACCAAGATGACCCCATGACTGCCGAAGCCCTCAAGAGGGTCCCAAGACGTCTGCAAGACGGCCAGGATGCTCTTCCAAACGCCCCACGAGAGCCCAAGATGGAACCTGCAGCCCCCCCCTCCCAAACGCTTGAGGAATGCCCGCCAAGTGCCCCCCCGATGCTTCAAAACAGGCCATGCGTGAGGCTCTCGACGATGGTGTCCGCCTCTCAGCTACTTTCGCCGATCGGGGATGGACAGACCCCCCTTTAGTAAAACGTGGTTCAGTGAAAACGACCTGAGGCCCAAACCTGGCGGGCGCAAGCCTGGAAAATAACGGCCGCGGCGCCCTCTCGAGAACCAAAAACGGACAATTCACTAATCGACGTGTCACTGTTGGGGGTTCTGTCCACCCCCGAGCCGAAAGAAACCTCAAGAGCCCTCCGATGCTCCCTACTGTAAATGCAAGGTACAAGAATCCGAAACCAGCCTCACGTCCAGAAGGGGGCCCTGACGCAGCCCCGGACCCTCCCGAGGACGTGCCCAGAACGTCACGAGCCTGGCTCAGGAGTGCCTGCCCCTTGAGACTTTTCCAGACCGCCCCGCGAAAGTCTCTGGGCCGCCCCAGGAGGACGGCAGACACGCCGGGGGCCGCCCAGTCTGTTCACGCAACATCGCCGAGAAGTCCGAAGATTCTTGGGATTTCTTGGGCCAAGGAGTCCCAAGCAGTCCCAGATTCTCGGGCCAAGAACTACCAAAAGGCCTCGCTAGAGACCTGCAGAAGAGGAGCTGCCACCACAAGTAAATACAACGGCGCCCTGCCCTCCGGCGAAGGTCAGCGCCCCTATGTCCCAGCGGTCTGTGGGCGGAGGGAAAGCAAAGCAGCGTATTGCGGCCACCTGTGACCTGGAACAGGGAGATGCCACGTGTGACAGAGCTCGGGGCCCTGTGAATATTACATTCTCGTCCCGGGAATTTGGGGGCCAGAGCTGTCGCAGGTCGTCGCTCGCCGGAGCCTATGCCTCAGCCTTCCGTGATTTCTGCACCGGCTCTGCAAGCATGTGACTAGCAACCTGGGGATGTCCCTTTTGCAGCTCCTGGCGAAAGGCCCGAGGTAACCAAATATTGGATACGAAAAAAACAACTAATCGATCGGCGCATGTCTTAGTTTACCTCGTCCGACAAAGAAAGTCCACCAACGCAGTCGGTGTGTGAGAGGCCTCTCGACACGACGCCAGTCCAATCCAACCTGAGGTACGCCAGCCTCCCCTGAATCGTCGTCGTCGTAAGAGAGATCGCACAAACAAAGAGATCGAACAATGTCGAACTTACGTCGGATAATAACCCCTCCCCTTTGTCCCTTTCCCGCCGTGGGGGGGGTGGTCCTGGGGAGAGGCCCGGAGGGACCCCATAGGGAAAGCGCTCCCGCTCGAGACTTCCTCGCGATCCACTCACAAACGGGGCTCCCGTTCGAGACTTCTTTCATATTCAGGCCTGAGGAGCCCAAATGTGACGACACTGAAAAAGTTTTGGATGACCCCGCCAGGATGCGAACATGGAGGTGGGGACCGCATTAGGAGGGGCTCCCGCTCGAGATTTCCTCGTCATTCACTCGCAGACGAGACTCCCGATCGACAAGTCCTCAAGATGACTGTGTGAGCGTGTGAGTGCGCGAGTGAGTGTGAGTGTGGGGATGACGATGACCGACGGCCATGATGGGATGATACTGATGATGGCGGTGTGAGGGCGATGATTAGTGCTGGTGGTGATGATGATCATCGTCATGATGATGATGATGCGGAGTGGTGAATGATGATGATGCTAATGTGTGTGTGTGTGTGTGAGAGTTGGTGAGTGCGTGACTGCGTGTGAGGTGGTGATGATGGTGGTGATGATGATGGTGATGATCATGGTGTGGCGGCGAGTGAGTGAGTGAACGAACGAGTGAGTGGGTGGGTGAGTGAATGGGTGGTGATGAGGATGATGCTGAGGATGATGACGATGATGAATGCGCGAGTGCGTGACTATGTGAGTGAGAAATTGAGGGTGGATGAGAGGAGGTCCTGCACGGAGGGTGTGCAAAGGAAAGAGAACCCCCACTGTGGACACGGGGAATAAGCAGCCTGCACAACGAAACATATTGGCAACACACAAAGCAAAATGGAGCACGCGAGAGTCGTCACACGGATCCGTCAATCCAATTTCTTGCCATATCGCACGAGCTCGGCCTGCAACAATGGAATCAACCACGCGCCCACCGCATGATGTGCACACACATAACAAGCACGATTAATCCTCCGACTACGTAACTGGCCCGAGATTGTGATGCAATCCGTAATCCGACCAAACGCACACGCTGTGTGACGGCTACCATACAAATCCGGACGGTTCGCGCACACAGGTCATTCATCATGCACCTCGCTATCGACTGTACGCAACCACCGCGTCTGGACACGACGTGGACTCATTCAGCTGAACTGCACCTACAACGAACACATCAACTTGATGTTCTGAATGCCTTTTTTCTCATGATTGATTTCATGACGTGCCCACGTTCTGAATGTTCTCTCCCAATGCGACACGCATGCCTGCGCACAAAAACAATATGACGTGCCTTTATCTTCGGTAGATTTGCTACGATGGCTTTGAAATCTTTCTCGGTGAGCGTCATAAACCTGGCAATGACGTATGCATCATGCCACTGGCCGCTGGTACTTCCCATATGGTTGCCACTATGTGGTGAAACTCATGTGCACAAGACAGGTGATCAATGAACTGCTTTCACACATGCCTATCCCGCACGGAACTATAAGCCAGCTTGTGCAGTGTCCGATTGAACTGGCCACGGCGCTGCATACAGCTTAAAGCCTCGACATGAGAAAACGCTTTTCACGGGCGCTTGGAATGTAGTCTGCAAGAAATGTACGATGTCCGATTGAGCTGGTCACAGCGCTGCTTACAGCTTACAGCCTCGACATGAGAGAGCGCTTTTCGCGGCTGCTTGAGGTATAGGGTCTGCAAGAGGCAGCCGGCGGTAATCAAGCGAGGGTTGCCCGAATTGGCGGCCAGCCCGGGGGGGAAGTGAGAAGGGGCGGGCCTTCTCAGAAGGCTCTTAAGTTCCCCCGGCCTTCTGAACATGTTATCAGCCTTCCACGCAGACGCAAAATAACTTCTCAGAAGGCTGGACGGCGTGTGAGAAGTCCCGCCGCTCTCTGGGAAGGCCCGTCCTTCTCACTTCCCCCCCTCGCTCGCCGCCGAGTTTCAGCATCAGACAAATTTGGCAACTGCTGGGCACGGGGCCCGCGCGCCCACCGAGCGTCGCTATCAATTGTCCACGAGGGGGCAACGGGGTTTAAACAAAAAAAACATACGCAGAATTTTGTCCACGTTCAAGAATGCATTCCTGTTGTATGCTCGGTGCACTTTCAATGTATTTTCTGGTGCGTTTTCTGTTCATGTTCAGTGCGTCTTCCGTGCGTTTGTGCTCTCAACTGTACTCCCGGGTAGGACTTCCAATCCCAGTGGGGACCCTGGAACTGGATTGATTCCTGTTGTTCTCATTCCCACGCGGCCCCCCCACTATTCCCAGGTGCGCGGGCTTTCTCGGAACCCCCATGATGCAACAGGGGCGGTCTGGGGCATGCTCGGTGCATGTTCTGTGTGCTTTCAGTGAATCGTCGGTGCATTCTCGGTGCACGCTCGGAGTCTACTTTGTGTGTCTGTCGTGTACGTCTGGCGCCATGTCGCGCGCACCTTCGATTTCCACGGGCAAGTGCTGCCCAGGGCAGCCGCCCACGCGCGCGCAAGGGGAAGGGCGCCGAGACATTGCCAGATCTTCGGGCGGCAGAGCGCCGCTCCACCACATTTAAGAGCTTGCTTTCTTTTATGTTTTTTTTTGGGGGGAGGAAGAAGAGGAGAACGCAGCCACCTGACAGCCTGCAGATGATGATCGGAGAAGCCTCACGAGCCGTCTCTTGCCGCCTCTACAGGCGCGCAGCTGAAGCCATCATGTCTGGAACGGGGGGCGCGAAGCGTCAGGGTCCCCCCCACCCCCGCCGACACACTTCTGCGGGGCCCTCTCCGGGACCCGCGGGCCCCTCCCCCCCCAAACCCCTGGCGCAAGGGGGGGGGGGGTTCTGGAACCGGGCGGCCCCCTCCCCCCACGCGCGCCGAAGCAGACGGGTACGGCTTGGAACTGGGAAGCCCGCCCCCCCCCCCCCAGCTCGGGAGCGGCCAAGAAGGGGGTGTCCAAGAGAAGGGGTGCAAATCATGACCGGCGGCATGTGCGCGGCCCAGCGGGGGGGCCGGGGACGTAATGAAATGAGAAGAGGCGCCATGAGATCTGGGGAAATATCATGGCCCACGCCATGATATCCACCCCCCCTAGTCATCACCCCACTCTTTTCCGCCCCCGCCCCAGCGTGCCAGCAAACGAGGATGACGACGCCGCCGCGGGTGACGGTGACGACGGACGGCGACGCAAAGACGACGAAAACGACGGCCTCGCCGACGACCGCGACGGATGACGACAATCGGCGGCCGACGACCGACGCCCGACGACGACGACAACGGCGCCGAGGATGACGAACACGACGACGACGACGACGACGAGTAAGAATAACGACGAGACCCACGCACACGACGATTCTTTTACGCGGCACCAGGACCAAACGAGCCAGCACAGCGTTCAAGAAAAAACATGGTCCGCCGCAGGGAGCCGAATCTCTCGTGAGTCCCCGCTCGTGGGGCCACGTCTCGCGGGTGCTGACACAGGGGGGCTGCGTCGCGCTGCCACGAGACGCTCCGAGGAGGCATTTAATTCGTCAAACAAAAGCGCACACGACGATGCCGACGATGACGAGAGCAACAACAAGAACGACGACGACAGCGGGCGAGACCGAAACGGGCGGCGGGTCGAGCGGGCAGGGCCCTCTCACGGGCGAGTCGGGGCGACATGCAGGCGGGAAGGCGTGCTTCCCACCAGTCCATGGGGCGGCACCTTGAAAGGGGCCCTGGGACACACAAGCAAATACACACAAATACACAGGACTCCCTGTATTTTCCCATGTCTTCTGGGTGTTTGTCTTCCCCCCCACTTCCCATATTTTCCCATATTGTCTGGGGAATCGACGATTAATTGTGTCTGTGTGTTTTTTCCTGAACCTCAGCGGGGCGGGCGGGACACGAAGGCGGGAGGGCGTGCGCTCAGGGAGTCCAGCGGGCGGGAGCCCCGACGGGCGGACCGGGCCTGCGGGACACGAACAACAGGCAGGCGGGCGAGCCTGCAGACCATCCCAACAACTTGGACCCCTACCCGGCGGGTCGGGCGGGCGGGGCCCTCACGGCCGGGTCGAGCGGAGGGACATGAATGAAGGGGAACTGGGACACACAAATAAATACACACAAATAAAAATACGCGCCATATTTTCCCATATTTTCTGGGTTTTTGTCTTCCTCCCCACTTCCCATATTTTCCCATATCTTCTGGGGAATCGCCGATTAATTGTGTCTGTGTGTTTCTTCCTCTCCTGAATGAAGGTGGGCGGGCGGGCGCTGAAGCAGGCAAACGGGCGGCACCTCCACGGGCGCGCCAGGCGGCATCGCAACGGGCGGGTCGCGCTCTGGCGGGGCCCCGGCGGGCCGGTCGGGCGAGCGAGTGCCCGACGGGCGGGTCGGGCGGGCGGGACAGTCAAAGCGGGCTCACGGGACATTCATGCAAGCGAATGTCGTCGTCGTCGTCGTCGTCGTCGTCGTCGTCGTCGTCGTCGTCGTTTGTCATCCGTCGTCCGTCTTCGTCGGTTGGGGCGTCGCCATCGACCTTCGACGTCGTCGGCGGCGGCGCCGGGGGGCGGGGGGAGGCCCCCGGCTCCAGGCCACCGACCGGGCTCGCGGGGAGGGGGGGGCCTGGTTCTCCCGAACTCCTCCCGCCCGCCCTGGCGCACGGGGCCCCCCCCCCAGGCAGGCCCGCGCCGCGAGGCAATCGTGACGGGCGGCTTGTTGCATCTTTTGGGAGGCTCTGGGGGCCCTCCATCGGAGGCTCCCGGGCCGTAAAACAAAGACGCCTCGGGACGAAGAGCCGGGTCCGGACTTCTGGGGGGGGCGCCCCGCGCTGCAAAGAGCAAGGCGTCGCATATGCCTGGGGCGCGGGAGAACCCCAGGGCCCAGACCCCCCCCCGTCCGCCGCGCGGGCCGCCCCCCCCCCCCCCCCCCCCCCCCCCCCCCTGCGCCCGTTGGGAGGGGGGGCGGGGCTCCCAGGTTTCTACTACCGCCTGCCCCCCCCGCCAAAGGGCAGTGAGAGGCGAGCATCCTGCAAGAACGTGCAGAGAGGCTTTATCTATCCTATGCTGCCAGCCAGCAGACGTGTTCTGCGCGATTGAGCTGAGAGGCGGTACGACAGTATCCAGTATGCGCACGCCAACAAAAATGCCAACGAGCCCATGCCGACACGTACGCTGCAGTCTCGTCCTGCACGCATCCCACTGGCGAGATATATGCATGATGCATGTGTGCTCGTTCCAACTCCACGTGCCCCCCCGTCTCGTACGCGCAGGGGCTGCATGCAACGACGAACTCTCAAGAAATATGGAAGCGACCGCTGGCTCGAGGACACAAGCCCTGTGCTTGCCGCCACGCGCTGCACGAACCACAACAACACTATGCAACTCATTTCTGCTGCAGCTCGCCTTCGTCCTGTGGAGTCTTTGATCATGAGCTTCGGTACTCGCCTGAACTCCGCTACCGAGTCGACCCTTCCAGCGCCATTGCTGATCTGACAACGCCATTTTTGGGACATTTATCTGTCAAGGACACCCGCCCCCATTCCTGTTCCCGTGTGCCTGTTCCCACGTGCTTTCTCCCCTGTTGACTGTACCATGCCTCTCTAGCTGGCTCTCGCTCTCTCTCTCTCTCTCTCTCTCTTTTTTGTTCTCTCTCTCTCTCTCTCTCTCAACTTATCTCTTTATATATTTATACAGCTCTGTCTCCTTCTCTCGGCTTCTCTCTCTCTCTACATGTACACGTAGAAAACCATGTAATCAACAAGACACGTGCGGGAGACTTGCCAGCGTGGACCTCCAACAGTGACGACCGTGGACGCGGAAGCCGCGCGGCGCACGCGCGTGCGGTGCAGGCCGGGTGGTGCACGCTGTGCGGTGGCACCCCTGCGATGCAAGCCACCACGTCGTGCCGACGCTGTCGTGTAACCCTGTCGTGTAACCCTGTCGTGCCAAGGAGGTCGTGTAGCCCGTGTCTCTGCGAGGCAGCCCGCCCTGTCGTGCCAACGCCGCCGTGCAAACCATGTGGAGCGCAAGTCCTGTGGTGCATGCCTCGCGGGGCGCCCGCGAGGCGCCCACGGACGGCCCCCCTGCGCGGCGCCCCGGAAGCCCTCCCCCCCCCCCCTCCCCCCCCCCCGAGCCCCGAGCCCCGAGCGGTCCTTCCACAAGAAACCTTCCACAAGAAACTGAACCCTGAGATCCCAGGACGTCCCTCGATTTCTGGTGGGAGAGCGTCACGCCTTCCGTGGCGAAGCCATCGACCATCGAAACCCAGGAAACCCAGGGCACCCTGGAGGCGAGCAGGGTGCTTCTTGGCCTGGGCCCCCACTGTAGAGCCCAGAGCGGTCCCTGCTGCGAGCGCCCTGGCAGCACGCCGGGCGGCCGCGCCCGCGCCGCGCGCGGCGCGGAGCGCGAACGGCTTCGTGCGCTCGCGCCGCCTCTGTAGAGAGGACGAGGAGGAGGAGGGAGGAGGGAGGAGGGAGGAGGGAGGAGGGAGGAGGGAGGAGGGAGGAGGAGGAGGAGAAGGAGGAGGAGGAGGAGGAGGAGGAGGAGGAGGAGGAGGAGGATGCGGGGGATGGGGGACTACGAGGGCCACCAGCAAGGCTACAAAGGCCACGGGCTGAGCTACGCGGGACACGAGCTGAGCAGCAAGGGCCTCCAGAAGAGCCACCAGCGCCACCAGCTGAACTACAAGGTCTACAAGCGGAGCCTCCAGAGGCCTCGCCACAGCTGCGAGGACCACCAGCCGAACTAATTACGGGGGCAACAAGCCGAGCTACGAAGGCCGCGAGCAGAACTCCGAGAGCCACCGGCTGAGCTACGTGGGCCACGAGAGGAGGACGAGGAGAGCGACGAGCAGGACGAGCCCATCTGCATCCCGCACGCCGCGCTCCAGGGGCTGGAACTCCTCAAAGCCATGGCCGCCGACGGGCAGGCAATCACAGAGGCCTTCGCCATCACAGTGGGGGGCCGACCACAGGAAACCTTCCACAAGAAACTGAACCCTGAGATCCCAGGACGTCCCTCGATTTTTGGTGGGAGGGCGTCACGCCTTCCATGGCGAAGCCATCGACCATCGAAGCCCAAGAGACCCAGGGCACCCTGGAGGCGAGCAGGGTGCTTCTTGGCCTGGGCCCCCACTGTAGAGCCCCGAGCGGTCCCTGCTGCGAGCGCCCTGGCAGCACGCCGGGCGGCCGCGCGCGCGCCGCGCGCGGCGCGGAGCGCGAACGGCTTCGTGCGCTCGCGCCGCCTCTGGAGAGGACGAGGAGGAGGAGGGAGGGAGGAGGGAGGAGGGAGGAGGGAGGAGGGAGGAGGGAGGAGGGAGGAGGGAGGAGGGAGGAGGGAGGAGGGAGGAGGAGGAGGACGAGGCATGGGCCCCCACTGCAGGGCCATCCCGAAACTCCCGAGCCCCGCGTACAGAGCAAGCCCCACGACGCGGTGGTGCTCATATAGGCAGGAGCGGCGACCGCCGCTACGAGGACGGGGGCGCGATATCGGGTCCGCGCGCGCGGCCCCCTCGGGAGCCATCGAGGAGCGCTCTTTCTTGTCCGCCCGCGGCCTCTGCGAGGCGCACCGGAAAAGGGATACCTACGGTGGGGGCCGGTCCACAAAGAGACCTGCCACGAGGAAGCCAACCCTGAGACCCCAGGACGTCCATGGTTTTTTGGTGTGAGAACGTCACGTGTTCCCTCGCACAACCGTCGAACTCCCAGAAGCCCAGGGCACCCTGGAGGCAAGCAGGGTGTTTCTTGGCACGGGTCTCCACTGTACAGGCCAGCGATCCATGCCTATCAAGGCCGCAGAACTCCTACGACGACAGGAGGAGGACGAGTGCGACGACGAGCACTGCGAGAGCGACGTGGAGCAGGAGGAACGCAACGAGAAGTACAACATCTGCTCCGACGAAGGCAAGTGGAACGCTGAGTACTAAGACCTAGCATAGCAAACAAACGACGACTCTGGGGAATCATGGCGAGACCGACCTGCCTGAAGCCAGGGAAGATTACGAAGTACTGCAGCGCAGCGGACAAGGGCATGACGTGCACGTGCCACGGCTATCACGCTACAGACAAGGTGCCCCGTGTACAATGTTGCCGCCAACTAGCCATCGCTCGGACGTCTATTTCCTGTTTTTTTTTCGGTTTCGTGCGTGGCTTTTTCGCCAAGTGATCAAAAATGCTCCTCGATGGTCCTCGCCGAAGGAAAAATGCACGTCCGAGCGATGCCGAGACAATGTCGCCGCCAAGGTACTATGTCTACGACAGGTACACAGCTGCTACGGTTCAGTGGCCCCGCCGCTCCTCCCACTTCTCCCCCTCCCCCTCTGCGGCCTCGGGTGGTATTCGAGTGTCGGCGGCCTTCCCCTCCTGGCCATCGCTCGGACGTCCACTCCCTGTGCTTTTGTTCGGTTTCGTGCGTGGTTTTTTCGCCAAGTGATCCAGGATGCTCCTCGAGGATCCTCGCCGAAGGGAAAATGCACGCGTCCGAGCGATGCCAAGCAGGTGGTATTCGAGTGTGGGCGGCCTTCCCCTCCTTCCTCCCCCCCCTTCGGACGGGGCGGGCCCGCCCTGGACCCGGCCGCGCCCGCGCGCGTCGGGCGCCGGGCGCGCCCTGTGAGTGACGCCCGATGGCGTCACGTGAGTATCGGGGAGACGTAAGACCCGGGTACGGGGGACTCGGAAATCCCCGACGAAGTCGTCAAAAAAATGACGAGGCCGAGCCTGCATTTTGACGAGGCCTCCCGCTGCAGACATCCCACGAAACTCCTCCTCGTCAAAATCCGAGTCGCGGTCGTCAAAAAACGATGGCGAACCCGAGTCCCGGCAAACCCGGGTCTTACGCTCCCCCGAGAGTACGGAAGATGGGGAACGAGGGGGAGGGGGGCCGCGGGCTGCAACGCGCGCACGACTTCGCGCCCTCGTGCTGGCCAGTGGGTACTGGAGGGGAAGAATGAGGGGGCCCTGGGACACACACACATAGATACACACAAATAAAAAGATTCCCCATATTTTCACATATCTTCTGGGATTTTGTCTTCCCGCCCAATTCCCATACTTTCCCATATTTTCTGGGGAATCGACGATTACTTGTGTCTGTGTTTTTTCCCCTCTTGAAAGAATACGATGGCCATGAGCGAGATTGAATGTGAACGCGGACGCGTCGGTGTCGATCTTGGTCGTCGTCCATTCGTCGATCACCCTCGCGAATCGGCAACGGCCGGCAGGGACCCAATCGGCGACGGCCAACATGGAACATGACCAACATCGGCATCGATAAACTCCCGTCTGGTCATGGTGCCCGTGCTTTATCTCCCTCTCGAGCTGCGCACTCCCATGCCTAGAATGCCCAGTGCCCCCCGTGCCCAGGTTCTGCCTCAGGCCATCGCCGGAGCGGAAGTTCGACACCAGCACCTCCCGAGGCGGCGGGGGCGCGCCATCCAGTTCGGGTCGGAGCTGGCAGAGGAGACTGTAGATGAGCGCGCTGGGCACTTGAGAGAGGCACCCCCAAGAGGCCCCCCGAGAAGCCTTCGGGAGAGGCTCCCAAGAGGCCCCCCAAGAGACCCCAAGAACGGCGGCGGGCTCGCGCGAGGGCTGCCACATTCGCCGCCCCCTGTTACCTGCAAGAGGTGACTGATGATCAGGTCGTTGATGTGCTGCACAACAACCATGTGAGCCCTGCCAGAAGGTTCCCAATGGCCTCTGGCTCAGCCCGCAAACCCACCTCAGGTCTTCAAATTTCTTTTCCGCTCAAAATGGCTCAATGATGTCAAGAGCTTTGTGGGCCCCAGAAACGGCAGGGCCGTGTTTTCACCGTTTCCAGAAAAATGTCCCTTAAAAATAAAAGCGGCAAACAAACGGCGACCGGAAACGGCAAAAAAACAGCTCCAGGATTGGAACCGGAGCCGGAGCCGGCGACGGAACCGGTAAAAAAACGGCGTTGGAACCGGCACAAAAACGGCAAAACGGAATCGGTAAAAAAACGGCCCTGTCGTTTCCAGGGCCCACTGAGGTCAAGAGCACCTAAATTGCCCTCAAGACGGTCCAAGGTGGCCTCCAAGAGAGCGGTACGGCTCCAGTGGCCACAGGCGGGCCGATGTTGCTCTAAGACGGCCCAGGATGGCCTCGAGGCGGCGCACGCAGCCCCCAAGAGGGCTCCCAGAGGCCTCCTACAGTCGGGGCGTTGACCTAAGGAACCCTAAATAAGGAACGAGGCCCCTGTTTTCCATAAGTTGAACTTCGATTTCCTATCGAAAGCCTAAGGAAAATCCAGGGCAAGCTGTGAAACACTTAAGGAACGCGGAGCCCCTCCCCAACCAAAAGGGTTCCTTCTTCAGGGCCCCGACTGTAGGAGAGGCCGAATCCTCCTCCATTCTCTTTCTCCCCCAAGCGTTTCCCCAAAGGTCTCCACAACGGCTGTGGGGAACACATGGTTCAATCGCTTGGCCAAGCTTTGGCCCAACGCTTGGCGAGATCGGCACTGTACCGAAAGGCGGGGGGCAGCGGTGATTCGCCGCAGGCGTCTTCGATACTTCCAAGGGCCCCGGCAACTCAAGCAGGCGATCTGCAGCGATTTCCACAGCGCCTGGGTATCACCCGATAGGAGCATGGTGTCTGGTCTTGACTATGCCTGGACGCCTGGAGCAACAGTCAAGGAGTGCGGTTCCACGTGCAGCGGTGCCTCCAAGAAAACAACACATGTCCAGACTCACAGTTAGACGCTGCTGTAGTAAGGGAACGACCGATGCTGTCTGGGTCGGGCCATCGCTAAATCCACTGGACCGGTAAAGTTTGCATGGACGCCTGCTGGCTCTTCGGCTCAGGCTTGAAAAAGGAAGACTTGGTCGTGATCGGGCATGCCAGCGGTGCTTCGATCTGCGTCAGAAGATGTATCGAGAGAGACAGAGGGAGAGAGGATGATAATAATACTCAGATCGTGATAACTGAAAGAGCGTGTTCTACCGCTGCTGGCGGAAAACAGGGGGGGAGTCACTGGGGGTTCCCAACCCGTCCCACCCCCTCGCCGCCGGCAACCGATCCCCGCTCCTCAGGACAGTTGACAGTGGTGGGAATACTGGGACAGTGGTGGGGACGGTGGTGGTGGGGACAGTGGTGTGGGGACAGTGGGACAGTGGTGCGCACAGTGGGACAGTGGTGGGGACGGTGGTGGTGCGACAGTGGTGAGGGGACACCTGGACCACCTGGACAGTGGTGGGGACAGTGGGGACAGTGGGACAGTGGTGGGGACGGTAGTGGTGGGGACAGTGGTGAAGGCGGTGGTGAGGACGGTGGTGGGACAGTAGTACAATGGGGGGAGTGGTGTGGACAGTGTGGACAGTGGGACGGTGGTGGGGACAGTGGGGACAGTGGGACAGCACAGTGGGACAGCGGCGGGGACAGTGGGGACAGTGGATCAGTGGTGGGAACAGTGGGGCAGTGGTGGGGACAGTGGGGACAATGGGGAGAGTGGGACGGTGGTGGAAAATGGTGGGGAGAGTGGGGACAGTGAGACACTGGTGGGGGCATTGGTGGGGACAGTGGGGACAATGGTGGGAACAGTGGGGACAGTGGTGGGGACTGTAGGACAGTGGTGGGGACGGGGTGGTGGGGACAGTAATGTGGGGACAGTGGGACAGTGGTGGGGACAGTGGTGGTGGGGACAGTGGTGAGGGCGGTGGCGAGGCCGGTGGTGGGACAACGGGACAGAGGTACAGCGGGGACAGTGGTGGGGACAGTGGGGACAGTGGTGGGAACAGTGGGACAGCTCAGTGGGACAGCGGCGGGGACAGTGGAACAGTGGGACGGTGGGGACAGTGGGACTGTGGTGGGGACCGTGGGGAAAGTGGGGAGAGTGGGACCGTGGTGGGAACAGTGGCGGGGACAGTGGGGACAGTGCGACAGTGGTGGGGGCGCTGGTGGGGACAGTGGGGGCGGTGGTGAGAACAGTGGGGACAGTGGTGGTGTGGACAGTGGTGCTGGGGACCGCAGTGGGGGATGTGGTGCGGACGGTGGTGGGGACCTGGGAGTCGTTTGCTGGCGGTGAGTGTGGGGGGGGCGCGGGGTTCCGGTAGTGACCCTCCCTGGTTTTCTGGAAGGGGGGGGTTCGATCCGGTAGTGACCCCCCGCGTTTTTGTTTGTTTGTTTGTGTGTGGGGGGTATTCGAACCGGTAGTGATTCCCCCCGGTTTTCTGGAAGGGGGGGTCGAAGTGGTAATGACCCCCCTCGGTTTTCAGGAGGGGGGGGAGATGTTAGGGGGGGGGCTTGCCGCGGAGAAGGGGGGGGATCCAGCGGGGGGGAAGGGATTTTCGAAGGAGGGGGGACCTCCGGGTTCCGGAGGAAGAGGGGGGGGAATTTTCCACAGTAAAACGGCGGCGGATCAGATCACGCTTTCTCTGATAACTAGAACCATCACGCACACTTCGCGTACGCTCAAGCTCTAGCCACGGGGCCAAGCGTATACTGCGTCACAAGGGCCGTGTCCAGATGATCGGGCGTTTGGCTTGGAAGCAACCGCGCTGGTGTTTGAAAAGTCGCATTGGAGCTTGGCGTTCGCAGCCAGTACTGGATCATCCTTGGGCAATTCTGCAATTCTCTTCGGGACGATTTGGGCCCCTGGGGCCTCCTGGAACCACACTTTCGCAATCCATGGGATTTCCAAATGTCAGCCAGCGCTGACCACTAACAACAACTTCCTAGCAGTCTTGGGTGCGTGTTATACGTCGGACAATCGATACTATGCAACCTACGTGGTGCAATCTAAGTGACGCAGTTGAGTTTAGCGAGCCGTTGACGCATCCCACGCTCTTGCAAACATCCCACCGACCCAACCGCAACTCGGTTTGCAAAACCCACGCGGTAGCGATTGCGATGCATGCTTGGTGTTGGCTGGTGAATTTCCGCGGCCGCTCCAACCCAAGCGCCCGCGCGCAGCTGCTAGCTAGTTTGGCGCGACCGACGCGGCCGCGGTGGCGCTGACCGCTGGGCACATCCCAGCGGGCATTTCACCGCGAGTCGGCGACTTGGGCGGGCGCGGTATCATGGCAACGTCGACTACGGTAGACACGATAATGATAACAACGGTGCTGGTGACGATGTTGACATAGACGACGGCGCGGGCAGTGCGGGCGCAGATGCTGATCACGCCGACGACGATGACGGCGTCCTCGCGTCGGTGATGAAGGGTTTGGGAGAGAGTACGACATGCGCGCGCGGCCGACGCGCGAGTGGCCCGCATGGTATTGCTTGACACGGATCGTGCCCCGCAGCACGCGCGCGAGGGCGTGCGAAAGATGTCGGCATGCGGCGCGAGAGGCCCGCTTTGTAGAATTCCATGAACATGTTGAAAAATACATCGTATGATTTTCTTCAAGAGTTCGCAAGAGCGCGAGCGAACGCTTTTTTGAAAGCTGATGTTGCGAACGCATTTTTTATCGAATGTGTTTTTGGACGCTCGGTTTTGCAATCGTTACGAAACCGGAAGTTGTTTGACGGATTCCGGCATGCGCGCGCGACGACGCGCGCGCGTGCACTTCATCATTTTCTTGCAGCAGGATTCTCGAGACGGCACGCGCGCAAGGGCGTTCGAACGATTTCGACATGCACGCGCTAAGTACGTTTGGTCGTTTGGTGGCATTTTCTGACATGGTGAGCAACCTATGGTTTTCTCCAGAATTCGCCAAAACGCGCGCGTTATATTTGATAACTCGCGTTGCAAAACCATGTGTTATATATATATATATATGTGTGTTGGGACACTCCGCTTCGAAATCCTTACGCAACCAAGAGATGTTGAAGGATTCTGGCATGCGCGCGCGACGACGCGCGCGTGCATGTCGTCATATGTTTGCAGAAAGGCTTTTGAACACTTCTGATAAGCGAGTGCGCGGGTATCGTATCTGTTGCACAGGGTGGCGGGGGGGGGGGCGATACCTGTTGGGCTGGGATGGTATATGGATTCATATGCAGGATGGACGATGGGGCAGAATAATGTGTAGATTGCAATACGAGAAAGGGGGTCGATAATCCCCAGGGGGGAGTCTATTCTTTTTCCCCACCCTCCTTGGTTGGGTATTCTTCCCCATATCCTAAGATGGGGTTCTTGTTATTACTTGGACGCCTCCTACTCCTTCTCCTCCCTCCTCCTTCCTCCTCCCCTCCTCCTCTTTCCTCATACTCAGACCTACTCATACTCAGACTTACTCATGCTCAGACTTACTCATACTCAGACCTACTCATACTCAGACTTACTCACACTCAGACATATTCATACACAGACTTACTCATACACAGACTTACTCACACCCAGACGTACTCATACACAGACTTACTCATACCCAGACTTACACATACACAGTATTACTCATACTCAGACTTACTCATACCCAGACGTACACATAAACAGACTTTCTCACGCTTGGAGAGCAGATTGTGAGGATGTCTCAGGCGGGGCGCTGGTTTCAGCACCCCTAAGGGGAGCCGCCAGGGGTGTTTGCACGGGCTCGTTCGCGGCCATTTTGTGGGGATGTCTCAGGCGGTTTGCTTGTTTCTGGGCCCAACATCCTTCGCTTTCGGAGCAGATTTGGAGGATGTCTCGAGCGAGGCGCTCATTTCAGCACCCCTAAGGGGAGCCGCCAGGGGTGTTTGCACGGGCTCGTTCGCGGCCATTTTGTGGGGATGTCTCAGGCGGTTTGCTTGTTTCTGGGCCCAACATCCTTCGCTTGGAGCAGGATGTCTCAGTGGTCTCTAGGGCTTTTCAATTTTGTGGGGATGTCTCAGGCGGTTTGCTAACATCCTTCGCTTTCGGAGCAGATTTGGAGGATGTCTCGAGCGAGGCGCTCATTTCAGCACCCCTAAGGGGAGCCGCCAGGGGTGGTTGCACGGGCTCGTTCGCGGCCATTTTGTGGGGATGTCTCAGGCGGTTTGCTGTTTCTGGGCCCAACATCCTTCGCTTTCGGAGCAGATTTGGAGGATGTCTCGAGCGAGGCGCTCATTTCAGCACCCCTAAGGGGAGCCGCCAGGGGTGGTTGCACGGGCTCGTTCGCGGCCATTTTGTGGGGATGTCTCAGGCGGTTTGCTTGTTTCTGGCCCAACATCCTTCGCTTTCGGAGCAGATTTGGAGGATGTCTCGAGCGAGACGCTCATTTTCACCCCCCAGGTGGGCCAGATTTTGAGGATGTCTCGATCGGTTTGCTTGTTTTGGTGGCCAGGCTCGTGGGCGCAGATTCTTCTCAGGATGCCACAGGAGGCCCCAACAGGCTCCAGGAGGCCCCAGGAGACCACATGAGGTCCCAGGAGGCATCAGGAGGCCACAGAAAGACTCAAGAGGCCACAGGATGTCCCAAGAGGCTCCAGGAGGCCCCAGGAAGCTCCAGAAGGCCTCGGGAAACCACAGGAGGCCCCAGGAGGCAACAGGAAGCGCCAGGAGGCCTCGGAAGGCAACAGGAGGCCCCGAGAGGCCCCAGGAGCAGGAGGCCTCAGAAGGCAACAGGAGTGGCTCCAATCCCATGTGTTTTACGTATGCTCCTATCGATTGGGCCTCACCTGGAGCACGATTCTTTGATGTTCTACGTATGTTTCTATAGATGGTCCTTCTCCTGTGTACACAATCCTAAATGTTTTACTCATGTTCCTATGTATTGGGCCTCTCCTGGGGCACGAGTCCTTGGTGTTTTACGCGTGTTCCTATATATTGCCCTTCTCCTGTGGCTCTAATCCGCACTGTTTTATGTACGTCTGTTGCTATATATTGCGCCTCTCCTGGGGCACGAAACCTTCCTAGGAGGTCCCAGGAGGTCCCAAGAGGCTCCTGGAGACCCCAGGAAGCCCCAGTAGGTTTCAGGAGGCCCCAGGAGGCCCCAGGCTCATGCACAGAGACGCGCTCGTACTACTGAGGCTCATTCACACTCCAATTCATTCGCAGTTAGATTGATGTCCAGACCGTCACAACTGAAGCCCGTTAATATTCGAAAGCTCTTGCGCCTAGACATTCACGGCGGACAGGTCAATGCGAGTAGATGCACATATGGGGAGCTCCACGCAGTGAATAATTTCTGAATAGAACAATGCGGTCGCGTCCTTCCCCTCCTCCCGCCTTCCGCCTCCTCCTGCCCTCTCTTCGCCGTCGAGCCGTCGATGGGGGCTGCGATCTGCGAAACCGTCGCCACTTTCGAGGGCTGCTGGTGGGTCCAGCGGAGCGAGGCACCGCGCAGATCTGAGCGGGGCCTCGCCGAACCCAGGGGGGCTGCGATCTGGGAAACTGACGCCACTTTCGAAAGCTGCTGGTGGGTCCAGCGGAGTGAGGCACCGCGCAGATCTGAGCGAGACCTCGCCGTCCCTGGGGGGCTGCGATCTGCGAAACTGACGCCACTTTCGAAGGCTGCCGGTGGGTCCAGCGGAGCGAGGCACCGCGCAAATCTGAGCGAGACCTCGCCGTCCCCGGGGGGCTGCGGTCTGCGAAACTGTCAACACTTGCGAGGGCTGCTGCTGGGTCCAGCGGAGTGAGGCACCGCGCAGATCTGAGCGGGACCTCGCCGTCCCTGGGGGCTGCGATCTGCGAAACTGTCGCCGCTTTCGAGGGCTGCTGCTGGGTCCAGCGGAGTGAGGCACCGCGCAGATCTGAGCGGGACCTCGCCGTGCTTGGGGGGCTGCGATCTGAGAAAACCGTCGCCACTTTCGACGGCTGTTGGTAGGTCCAGCGGAATGAGGCACTGCGCAGATCTGAGCGGGACCTCGCCGTCCCCGGGGGGCTGCGATAATGGGAAACTGTCGCCACTTTCAAGGGCTGCTGGTGGGTCCAGCGGAATGAAGCACCGCGCAGATCTGAGCGGGGCCCCGCCGTCCCCGGGGGGCTGCGGTCTGCGAAACTCTCGCCACTTTCGACGGCTGCTAGTGGGTCCAGCGGAGTGAGGCACCGCGCAGATCTGAGCGGGATCTCGCCGTCCCTGGGAGGCTGCGATCTGCGAAACTGTCGCCACTTTCGAAGGCTGCTGGTGGTCCAGCGGAGTGACGCACCGCGCAGATCTGAGCGGGACCTCGCCGTCCCAGGGGGGGCTGCGATCTGCGAAACTGTCACCGCTTCCGAAGGCTGCTTGGGGGGCCAGCGCAGCGATCTGCGAAACAGCCACCACTTTCGAGAGCTGCTGGTAGGTCGCGCGGAGCGAGGCACCGCGCTGATCTGAGCGGGGCCTTGCCGTCCCAGGGGGGCTGCGATCTGCGAAACTGTCAACACTTTCGAGGGCTGCTGGTGGGTCCAGCGGAGTGAGGCACCGCGCAAACCTGAGCGGAACCTTGCCGTCCTTGGAGTCGATTTGCGAAACTGTCGCCACTTTCGAGGGCTGCTGGGGGGGCCAGCATAGCGATCTGCAAAACTGTCGCCACTTTCGACGGCTGCTGGTGGGCCCAGCGGGGTGAGACACTGCACAAATCCGAGCGGGACCTCGCCGTCCCTGGGGGGGGCTGCGATCTGCGATTCTGTCGCCACTTTCGAGGGCTGCTTGGAGGCCAGCGTGACGATCTGCGAAACTCTCGCCAATTTCGAGGGCTGCTGGTGGGACCTGCACAGTGAGGCACCGCGCAGATCAGAGCGGGACCTCGCCGTCCCTGGGGGGCGTTGCGCATTCGATGTGTACCAATACAGATGGTGCAATTTATGCGATGCGATCTATGTTGTGCAATGTCTGTGGTGCAATCGGCGTGCATCATAATGTGTTGTACAATCTATGCTGTGCACACTGCGTGTTGCCGTCTATGTGGTGCACTTCGCTTGCCAAATATGAAATTGGCAACTGCACTGCTCGCGCAATCATTCCGCCCGCCCACCCGCAACTTGGATTGTAGAAGCCCACGCGGAAGCGATTGCGATGAGTGCTTGGTGTTGGCTGGTGCATCTCTGCGGCCGCGCTGGCCCGCGCATGCTCGCGCGCGCAGCGGACAGCTAGTTTGGCGCGACCGGCGCGAACGCGGCGGAGCTGACCGCTCGGCACATCCCAGCGGGCACTTCAGTGCGAGCCGGCGGCTTGGGCGGGCGCGGTATCATGGCAACGCGGACGACGGTGCACGCGATGATGATAGCGGCGGTGCCGGTGACGATGCTGACAGCGACGACGGGGCCGCCAGCGACGGCGCCGATGCTGATCACGCCGACGACGATGACGGCGTCATCGCGACGGCGATGACGGTTTCGGAAAGAGATCGAAATGCGCGCGCGGCAGCGCGCGAGTGGCCCGCGCGGTATTATTTGACGCGGAACCCGCGCGCACCCTAGCACGCGCGCGCGGGCGCTCGAACGATTTCGACGCGCGCGCGAAGCCCGTCTGGTAGCATGTTGTGAAAATTGGGAGAAACAGAAGAACTGATGATTTTCTGGGGGAATCGAAAGAGCGCGCGAACTTTTGTTGGACATCTGCTTTGCGAGATCCATTTGTTTGATATGTAGCTTGGGCGCTCGATCTTTCAATTCCCTGCGACACCGAAGGTTTTTGAAGGATTTCGGCATGAGCGCGCGACGACGCGCGCGCGAGTACTTCATTTGGTTTTTTGTTTGCAAGGGATTCCTGAAAACATATGGCGTTTGATAAACGAGCGTGCGGAAATCGAACTTATTGCAGAGGATGGCGGGGCGGGGGGGCGATGCCGGTTGGGCTGGGATGGCATGAGTTCGTATTTCGGATGGACGACGGGGCAAAACCATATGTAATTTGTAATGCGAAAAGGAATTGCGATAATCCCAGGGGGGAGTAGAAACTATTTGCCTTCTAAAGAAGAGAATGCATGTGGTGCGATTGACTGCTCTGCGCCGCGCTTGACCACCTCCACTGCCCGCGCAATCATCCCGCCCGCCCACCCGCAACTGGGTTTGCAAAACCAGCGCTGTGGAGATTGCGATGAGCGTTTGACGCGGGCTGGCCCATGTCTGCGGCCGCTTCGACCCAAACCCGAAAGGCGCGCGGCGGCCAGCTAATTTTTGCGCGACCGGCGCGGCCGCGGCGGCGCTGACCGAAAGGCGCGTCCCAGCGGGCACTTCAGTGCGAGTTGGCGGCTTGGGCGGGCGCGGCACCGTGGCAACGTCGACGGCGGTGGGCGCGACGATGGCGGTGGCGATGCTGGCGGCGGCGTCGACAACGACGACGGCGCGGCCAGCCCGGGCGCCGATGCTGTTCGCGTCGACGAGGATGACGACGCCCTCTCGTTGGTCATGACAGGCTTTGAAAGAGGTCGACACGCGCGCGCGGCCGACGCGCGAGGATGGTCCGCATGGCGTTCTTTGACGCGGATCACGCCCCCCCCCCCCCCAGCGCGCGCGAGGGCGAGCGAATGATGTCGGCGCGCGGCGCCAGAGGCACGTCTTGCAGAATTCCATGAACACGTTGAGAAACCTTCGATTCTCTTAGAAGATTTCGCAAGAGCGCGCGCTTACGCTGTTTTGAAAGCTGATGTTGCGAGACCCTGTTTTTGTTTCATACGTTTTTGGACGTTCGTTTCGAAATTGTTCCGACCCGACAAATTGGACGGATTTCGGCGCGCGCGCGACGACGCGCGCGCGTGCTCTTCGCCCCACTTTTTGTAAGGATTCTCGCGACGACGCGCGCGCAAGGCCGCTCGAACGATTTCGACGTGCGCGTGCGAAACCCGTCTGGTTGCATTTTCTGTAAACTTTGAAAAACCTAGGGTTTTCTAAAGAATTCGCGAGAGCGCGCGCGAAAGCTTTTGTTGAATATCCAGGTTGCGACACCTAGTGTTTTTTTTTATGCGGCTTTCGGACGCTCGATTTTGAAATCCTTACGACGCCAAGCATTTTCTGAAATATTTCGGCATGCGCGCGCAACGACGCGCGCTTGCATTTCGTCATATGTTTTGCAAACGGGTTTTGGAAACGGATGATTTGGTATAAACGAATGCGCGCGCATGGTTTTTGTCCAACGGATTGCGGGGGGGGGGCGATACCAGATGGGCTTGGATGGTGCGAGTTCCTATTCAAGATGGACGATGGGGCAGAATCGTTTATACATTGCGATACGAATGAGGGGGCCGAAAATCCAGAGGGGATGGGGAGGGGGTCGAATTGATTTTTCTAGTTAAAAAAAGGAGAAATAGGTGGTGCGCAATCTAGGTGGTCGACCTTTGCATTGTAAACTCTGTGAGCTGATCTATGTTGTATAACCTGTCTTATACAATAAAGGGAGTGAACTATGGGTGGTTCAATCTATGCGGTGCAAGCCATGTGGTTCGATGTCTGATGTGCAACCATGTTATGTAATGCAGGCAGTGAAATCTGCGCGGTGCAAACCACGTGTTGCAATCTATGTGGCGCGACCTATGTGCAACAATCTCTGTGATGCAACCGGATTGGTGCAACCTGTGTGTTGCAATGAAATGTCTGCTCGCAGCCGCAGCACTGCTCGCGTAGTCATGCCACACACCCACCCGCAGCTTGGTTTGCAGAACCCACGCGGCGGCGATTGCGATGAGTGCTTGGCGTTGGCTGGTGCATGTCTGCAGTCGCGCTGGCCCGCGCGCGCTTGCTCGCGCAGCGGACAGCTAGTTTGGCGCGACCGACGCGGTCGCGATGGCGCTGACCGCTCGGCGCATCCCAGCGGGCACTCCAATGCGAGTCGGCGACTTGGGCGGGCGCGGTATCATGGCAACGTCGACAACGGTAGACGCGATGATGATGGCAGCGATAATGGTGACGATGCTGACAACGTCGACGGCAAGGCCAGTGACGGCGCCGATGCTGATCGCGCCGACGACGATAACGGCGCCCTCGCGTCGGCGATGGAGGTTTTGGAGGGAGAAGCGCGAGAGGGGCCCGCATGGTTCTTTGACATGGATCGTGCCGCCATCCGCCCCCCAGCACGCGCGCAAGGGCGTTCGAATGATTTTGACTTGCGGCGCAACGGGCTCGTTTGGTCGAATGGAATGAACATTTCGAACATCCGATGGTTATTCTAAGAACTCGCAGGAACGCAAGCGCCGGCAATGCTTGAAAACAGATGTTGACAAACCATGCGTGTTTTATACGTTTTCGGGGCACTCCATTTGACTTCCTTACGATACCTCGATTGTTTCGGACAGTTTCGGCATGCGCGCGCGACGACGCGCGCGGGTGTGTGTTTTGTTTTTTCTTTGGGGGAGCGAGGGATTCTTGCGACAGCACGCGCGCAAGGGTGTTCGAGCGATTCCGACATGTGCGAGCGAAAGCCCACCAGGTAACAAATTATGACAATGTTGCATAAACCTATGGTTTCCTTGCGTATTCGCAAGAGCCTGGGCGCAAGTTTTGTTTGCAAGTTCTTCTTGCGAAAGCATGTGGTTTCATACATTTTCGAAACACTAGATTTTGATATCCTTACGACAGTTATGGTTTTTGAAGGATTCCGACATGCGCTCGCAACGACGCGCAAGTGCGCACTTCGTCCCATGTTTTGCAAGACATTTTTGAGAACTGATCATTTCGGATAAACTAATGCGCGCGCATAGTATTTTCTGCTGAGGATGAGGGGAGGGATGCCGGTTTAGGTGGGATGCTACGAGTCCATATTTAGGATGGACAATGGGGCAGAATCATAGGAAATGTGCAATACGATAATGGGACCGTCATGTCCAGGGGGGTGTAGATCCCAATATTTTTTTGGGAAAGGGGAATTAATATCGTGCAATCTATGTGAGGCGGCGGCGAGACGGCGAAGGCGACCACATAGCTGCCAGACCGACGCACAGGCCCAGACGAGGAGCGGCGACAAGGCGGCGACGGCGACTACATAGCCGCCGGACCAACGCGCAGGCCTGGTTCCCTAGAACAGAGGGGGCCTCTATTTGCAATCACTGTTCGTGGGAAAAACACGGAACACAAGTTGGGATTCCTTGTTGTTGACTGGTTCGGCCCTCTTGGAAGCCCTGTGTGGGCACTGTGGCGCTCTTGGGGCAGTCCAGGGGCCTCCTGGGACCGTCGCAGGGCCCTCTTGAACTTCCACACAGCTACCGTGGTCTCCTGGGGGAGATCGGAGGGAGGAGGGGGAGGAGGAGGAGGGACTGGGGAGGAGGAGGAGGAGGAGGAGGAGGAGGAGGAGGAGGAGAATAGGAGGAGGAGGAGGAGGAGGAGGTGGACGAGGAGGAGGAAGAGGAGGATGAGGAGGAGGAGGAGGAGGAGGAAGGGACGGAGGAGGTAGTGGGGAGGTCGAGGGCGAGGAAGGAGCATTAGCTACCAGAAACAGCGCCCCCCCCGCCCCCAGCTCAAACAATGATGGTGACAATGATGGCGCTCATGTATATAATAAGAATGATGATGGTGATGATGGTGGTGATGGTGCTGGTGCTGATGCTGATGACGACGATGACGACGATGATGATGTTGATGATGATGATGCTGATGATGATGATGATGATGATGATGATGCGAATTGCGATTATGATAATGATGATGCTGATGATGGTGATGCTGATGATGATGATGGTGGCTTTGCTTATTATGATGATGCTGATAATGCTGCTGCTGCTGCTCCTGATGCTGCTGCTGCTGCTGCTGCTGCTGATGATGATGATGATGATGATGATGATGATGATGATGATGATGATGATGATGTGTCTGCGGATGTGGCGCAAACCTGTAGAATTGGTTCGGTCGATTCGAAATGGACCTTGCCAAAGAGGCGAGGAGAGAGGGAGGGCATGTGTGGTGGCGTGAGGCGAGACCAAGCGGCGAGGACATCACAGTGTGCAGTGACATGCTGTGGTCTGGGCTCACACGGGCGGCCTTGCGGTCCAGCGGCGATCCGAGCGTGACCTCCCTGCTCTCGTTCTCCTTCCACGAGGACTTTGCCTCGGCATCTTTGTTCTCTCGCTGGAGATACCGGCGCGAGCAAGCTCGAAGAGAAGGTGAAGCAGAAGGCGACGGAGATGCAGAGGGATAGCGAAACGAAGCGTGAACTGTGTACAGACGAAGCGTGGCCGCGTGACCGCACGCCAACGACAACGAGCCCCTCTTTGCCGAAGGCCCACATTGGGATGCTCAAAACGAAGAACCCTCCGATGCGGATAGCCCTCAAACCCGGCGAGCATCAGGGTAGAAGAACTGTACATGAACAGGATCTAGTCGAAGAATGGCCGCGAGAACGGACATCGAGAACATACGCCCCACCTAGATAGCAAGCATGAACAACATGACAGTGTGCATAGCCCGCGAAATCGAATAGCACAAGAGTGCCTCTGCAAAGCTAGCATTATCATCAGCCCACGTGCCAACCGTAGTGACAATGTCGAGGACCAGACGGAGGAGAACGGGAATTGGGGATAAGCAAAGGCCGATTCAGACAACTGCTCAGCTCGTCATCAGCATGGAGTTGAAGAGTACATGGAATGGGGTTGCTCATGCACTGGGAGGGTGGGGAAAAGCCGAATCCATGAATGTGGTGAAATTGGCTCGGCCGAACTGGGCACAGCAGCGATTGGGAACGATGTCCAAGAGCACTTGTTGCCCGAAGAGGGCAGCGACAGCTCTGAGGCAGCCGACGCTTGGCGAAACCGACAGCGAATCCAGTCCAAACGCCTCTGGAAATGCCGCCAGCCATCGTACCCGGAAAAGGGTGTCGACCACCATCCCATCCTTGGTGGGGAACTGTCGACTGGACAACAAATTTGGGAATCAACTCGGAGAGATACGATGGGCGGGCGTCCATCCTTGATAGGGGTGCGTCCGAATAGCCCTCATGTGGTCCCCCCGAGTTCCCTCTCTTTTCTGAGCGGCCTGTTTTTCCCAACCAACCTGTGTTGTTGGGTCCTCGTTTTGAAGAGACGGTCCCCGCGTTCCTCCTTCCTTCCTCCTCCCCCCTCCTCCCCCTCCCACACCCATTCTGGCACACCCCTCACACGTTTCGTGGCCCCATAGGGAGCTCCACCGAAGGCCCCAGTGGCTGCGCCCGCATGCGGTTCCACCCCCCATTCTGGCACACCCCTCACACGTTTCGTGGCCCCATAGGGAGCTCCACCGAAGGCCCCAGTGGCTGCGCCCGCATGCGGTTCCACCCCCCATTCTGGCACACCCCTCACACGTTTCGTGGCCCCATAGGGAGCTCCACCGAAGGCCCCAGTGGCTGCGCCCGCATGCGGTTCCACCCCCCATTCTGGCACACCCCTCACACGTTTCGTGGCCCCATAGGGAGCTCCACCGAAGGCCCCAGTGGCTGCGCCCGCATGCGGTTCCACCCCCCATTCTGGCACACCCCTCACGTGGCCCCTCCACCGTTTGCGTGGCCACCATAGGGAGCTCCACCGAAGGCCCCAGTGGCTGCGCCCGCATGCGGTTCCACTCCCCATTCTGGCACACCCCTCACACGTTTCGTGGCCCCATAGGGAGCTCCACCGAAGGCCCCAGTGGCTGCGCCCGCATGCGGTTCCACCCCCCATTCTGGCACACCCCTCACACGTTTCGTGGCCCCATAGGGAGCTCCACCGAAGGCCCCAGTGGCTGCGCCCGCATGCGGTTCCACCCCCCCATTCTGGCACACCCCTCACACGTTTCGTGGCCCCATAGGGAGCTCCACCGAAGGCCCCAGTGGCTGCGCCCGCATGCGGTTCCACCCCCCATTCTGGCACACCCCTCACACGTTTCGTGGCCCCATAGGGAGCTCCACCGAAGGCCCCAGTGGCTGCGCCCGCATGCGGTTCCACCCCCATTCTGGCACACCCCTCACACGTTTCGTGGCCCCATAGGGAGCTCCACCGAAGGCCCCAGTGGCTGCGCCCGCATGCGGTTCCACCCCCATTCTGGCACACCCCTCACACGTTTCGTGGCCCCATAGGGAGCTCCACCGAAGGCCCCAGTGGCTGCGCCCGCATGCGGTTCCACCCCCCATTCTGGCACACCCCTCACACGCTTCGTGGCCCCATAGGGAGCTCCACCGAAGGCCCCAGTGGCTGCGCCCGCATGCGGTTCCACCCCCATTCTGGCACACCCCTCACACGTTTCGTGGCCCCATAGGGAGCTCCACCGAAGGCCCCAGTGGCTGCGCCCGCATGCGGTTCCACCCCCCATTCTGGCACACCCCTCACACGTTTCGTGGCCCCATAGGGAGCTCCACCGAAGGCCCCAGTGGCTGCGCCCGCATGCGGTTCCACCCCCCATTCTGGCACACCCCTCACACGTTTCGTGGCCCCATAGGGAGCTCCACCGAAGGCCCCAGTGGCTGCGCCCGCATGCGGTTCCACCCCCCATTCTGGCACACCCCTCACACGTTTCGTGGCCCCATAGGGAGCTCCACCGAAGGCCCCAGTGGCTGCGCCCGCATGCGGTTCCACCCCCCCCATTCTGGCACACCCCTCACACGTTTCGTGGCCCCATAGGGAGCTCCACCGAAGGCCCCAGTGGCTGCGCCCGCATGCGGTTCCACCCCCCATTCTGGCACACCCCTCACACGTTTCGTGGCCCCATAGGGAGCTCCACCGAAGGCCCCAGTGGCTGCGCCCGCATGCGGTTCCACCCCCCATTCTGGCACACCCCTCACACGTTTCGTGGCCCCATAGGGAGCTCCACCGAAGGCCCCAGTGGCTGCGCCCGCATGCGGTTCCACCCCCCATTCTGGCACACCCCTCACACGTTTCGTGGCCCCATAGGGAGCTCCACCGAGGCCCCAGTGGCTGCGCCCGCATGCGTTCCACCCCCCATTCTGGCACCCCCTCACACTTTTCGTGGCCCCATAGGGAGCTCCACCGGGCCCCATGCTGCGCCGCATGCGGTTCCACCCCATTCTGGCACACCCCTCGCTCGTTTCGTGGCCCGTGGGCGCCACCGAAGAATATATCCTCAATTGCGGTATTCACAACTACGTATGGTTGGGTCTTTCGTCAGGCTAATTACCTAACAGCGAAGACTGATAGGTTTCTAGTGGGGTCAAAAGAGCTCACAGATCACTCCACAGGGGGGTCCGGGCAGGTGTTGGGAGTTGCCGGGCGGGCCTGTGCCGAGCTCGTTTTTCACCAACAGTCACACACTTAGTGCTCTTCGACTTCCCAGAACTCCATTCCCAGGCTCATTCTGAATAACCGGATGCAACAGTCACACACTTCGTGCTCTTCGAGATCCCAGAACGCCATTCCCGGGCCACCTTTAAAATAACCGGATGCAACAGTCACACACTTCGTGCTCTTCGAGTTCCCAGAACTCCATTCCCGGGCCACATTTTGGATGCCCGGAGCCAACTGTAGGCCACTTCGTGCTCTTCGAGTTCCCAGAACTCCATTCCCGGGCCACATTTTGGATGCCCGGAGCCAACTCTAGGCCACTTCGTGCTCTTCGAGTTCCCAGAACTCCATTCCCGGGCCACATTTTGAATGCCCGTAGCCAACTGTAGGCCACTTCGTGCTCTTCGAGTTCCCAGAACTCCATTCCCGGGCCACATTTTGAATGCCCGTAGCCAACTGTAGGCAACTTCGTGCTTTTCGACTTCCCAGAACTCCCATTCCTGGGCCACATTTTCAGCAGGGGCAAGAGCACGACGAGGAGGAGGACGAGCAAGACCAGGAGGACGAGGACGATCAGGAGCAGGACGAGGAGCAGGAGGAGCAGGAGAAGAAGGACGAGCAGGAGGAGGAGGAGGACGAGCAGGAGGAGGAGGACGACCAGGAGGAGGAGGACGACCAGGAAGAGGAGG
>CAUYUJ010000898.1:5000-100000 GCA_963575745.1 Prorocentrum cordatum
ATGGATGGTAACCACGGTTATGTGCGGTAATTTGCGCGGGGGGTCCTTCTCGCCAGCCAGCCGCCACTCGTGCTATGCAATGGCAGGTCCCCTCCTGCTGGGTCCACGGCCCGATCCTCCCCCAACAAGACAGCCTCGTCTCCCCGTCACCCTTGGCCGCACCTGCGCACGCTTCACGCGCGGCCGACCCTGGCAAACCACGGGCACGCCGTCGCCAACCGCTCTTCAAGGGTACGACCTGCCTTCCGCTGGCTTCCTCCGACCTGCCGCAGGCCGTCACCAGCGGAGCCGTCCTCGTTTCACTTCCGCTCGCGTGCGGTGCGCTGCCGTCAGCTCCCGCCAGGGCGGGCTGCAAAACTTCTCGGTCCCGTGAACGCGAGGCTGCTTCTGGAGCGCCCTGCATGCCTACTTCAAAAAAAAACGATGGAGGTAAGCAGGGCGCCCATCTGCCGGTTCCCGTGTTCACTGCTGCCCTCTTGGGGCCCTGTCGTGGCCCTCCGAAGCGGCTCAGGAAGGACCACGGGGAGAAGAACCGAAGAACGAGAGAATACAGTGGGGGCCCGACCACAAGAATCCTTCCGCAAGAACCTAGACCCTGCGACCACAGGACGTCCATCGATTGTTGGTGGTTCTTACGCAGCCGGTTCCTACACAAGTGGTCCATATTGGCCCTCCCACTGGCGGCGTTACTTACGGTGATTCCCACTGGCGGCTGCCGCTGGCGGTGGCTCCTGCGGCGGTTCCAACGCAGGCGGGTCCCACTGGCGGTTCCCATGGCGGCTCCAGCGCACGCGGCTTCCTCTGGCAGCCGCTCCAACGCAGGCGTCCCACACGCAAGCCGCTCACACTGGCGGCGGCTCCTACGTAGGCAGCCACTACGCAGGAGGCTCACACGGATAGTCTTCAGTGGCGGCGGTTCCTAAGCAGGCGGCTCTATACAGGCGGTTCCTACGCAGGCGACCCCTTTTGCACGCGGCTCCCGCTGTCCTGCTGGCGGCGGCTCCTACGCGGCAGTTCCCACGCAGGCGGCTCCCACTGAAAGCGCTCCCACTGGCGGCAGCTCCTACGCAGGCGGTCTCCCACCTTTGGTGATGGTGTCCTTGGACCGTTATCCTTGTCGGTGCCGTCCTCTGGATAGCTGCCGCGTCTCCTCAGCCAACCAGTCACACAAGGCGGTGTGCAGCACTCCGTGACTGGTTTGGGCTTCGCAGAGTTCTGCAAGCCTTGTCTCGCGCTTCCCCGTCACAGCCCAGCCGTGCAGCATCAGGAATGTTTATACGCACATACATAACGGCCATACATGGTAATATGCAGCAGCAGCAACATGATAACCATCAGCATCCTCAACATCATCATCAGCATCATCATCATCAGCAGCAGCAGCATCATCAGCATCATCATGATCATGATCATCATCCTCATCATGAGCATCACCAGCATCATCATCAACAGCAGCATCAGCTTCAGCATCATCACCATCACATTTACCATCACCATCATCATCATCATCATCATCATCATCATCATCATCATCATCATCATCAGTAGCATCACCAGTATCAGCATCATCAGCATCACCATCACCATCAACATCATCAACAGCATCATCAGCATCAGCATCCACATCAGTATCATCAGCGTCATCGGCATCATCACCATTCCCATCATCATCACAATCACAAACACCATCACCATAGCCATCATCATCAGCATCATCATCAGCATCATCAGTATCAACATCGTCAACCTCATCATCAGTGCCATCCGTATCAGCATCAGCACTATCATCATTACCAACATCAACCTCATCATCGTCATCATCAGCAGCAGCATCACCTCCATCATGACCACCACCAGCATCATCATTGTCATCAGCATCGCCATCACCATCATCATCTTATCATCCGCATTAGGATCAGCAGTACTATCACCACCATCAGCATCACCTGCACCATCAGCACCACCGCCACCACCACCACCACGACCATCAGCATCATCATCGTCGTCAACCGCATCATCATCAGCCCCCGCCGCAGCATCACAATCCGTATCATCAAGCACATACTCAATAGTCATCTGCATCATACTCTCAATCACCAGCATCAACATCAACAGCATCATCACCATCATCAACAACACTAACGACAACATAGCCACCACCAGCATCACCATAATCATCACCACTTCCAGCACCACAATCACCGCCGTCATCAACACCATCATAACCGCCATCAGCATCACCATCATCAATATCATCATCAACATCACCAGCTTCAGCATCATCCGCAGTAGCAGCAGCGGCAGCTACCACACCATCACCAGCACCATCACTATCATCACCCCACGAGCACCACCATTAGCATCATCGTCATCAACTTGTTCATATCCTCCCTCCCGCTCCCCTCTCCCAATCCACATCGTGCCCCTATTATCAGCATCCGTCCAACCTTCTCCTCCTCATCTTCCGCCACCTCCTACGCGTCAGATGGGTCATTGGGGCACCATGTCCCGCTGACGCAACACGTGGCACTGACATGATCGCTCGTGCAGAAGCGGGAAAACCACCACACATCAATAATTAAGCCAAGGGCCATTCCCCCTCATCTAAAAGCTGAGAGATCAAGCGTCCGTATTCCGAGGGCCCCCCATGTAAGCCGCGACTGGGAACGTCACTTTCTTAGCGCCGAACGCCCCACACTGACGGCAGCAAATCCGACCCTCATCTCCGCACCCGAAACGGCATGACACGTGAGCCAAGCACGCTGAGCGATGCAGGCCAGAAGGTGGAGAGGCACACACCGCGCCCCTCGGACAATCACGAATGATGTGGATCGCTTGCCCGTCTTGATGATATCATGCCCCTGGGGCTCAGGCACCAGCTCGAGGGCTGCAGGCGGCCTGAACCCCATTGGCCCTGAACCCGTCAATCATCCCCAAAGAATTAAGTCACCTGGAAAGCGCGCCCCCAAAACCATGCCAAAAGAAGGGCTCAGCCACGGATGGTAGAATCGTGCGCCTTGCTATCCTCGAGGAGGCGGGGGGGGAGATGGAGGCGGGCTCCGACTGTAGCCAGTCTGTCAGTCCCGCTTGCCCCTTCCAAGCCCACCACGCACATCCTTGGGCGCTTGCCTTGGCCCAGGATTGGTTGCCGTCCTTTGCATCCTTGGGAGCTGCGGAGTGTGGCATCTAGAACTTCTGGCGTGACATGCCGCATCGTTTTAAAGATATGCCTCCAGAGTTCAGCGTACTCCTCCATCTCCTCCTCCGCCTCCTCCCCCTCCTCCGCCTCCTGCCCCCCTCTCCGCCCCCTGCCCCTCCCGCCCCGATCGCCCCCCAAGCCCGTCCTAGAGAAAAGAGGGGGGGCAGACGACCTTCGCCGCATATTCGAGGGCGAAGTCGCCGCCGTGCGCCTCGGGCAGCGGCGGACGGCGAGGAGGTCTCCCCCCCATCATTACATCTACACCCCCTTGCCTTATACACAGTTCCTTGTCCTCCATCCCTTTTCCCTTGCCCCCTTGCCCCTCCATTCCTTGCCCCCTTGCCCCCATTGCCCCCTTCCCCCTCCGTCCCGTTCCCCTTGCTCCCTTGCCCCCTTGCGACAAGGAAGACCCCCCTTGCCCGTCCATCCCCTTTCCTTATGCACAGCTCCGTCCTGTCATGCCCCGAGGCGTTTTTGGTAGGGCGGGCCACGAGCTTCGCGCCAGATTTCTTAGACGAAGCCAGAACGAGGATAACATCGGGTGAGGATACATCGAACATCTCTGGCATCCAGTGGCTCTGGCGGATGCCTCGGGCGCCGCGGCCTTCTCAGAGCGTTCCTGAACGCGCTGGAACGAGTCCTACTCGCCCTGACCCCGTGCGAACTTCCTCACCACTGATGCTCCTGACGCTTCAAAGTTGCAACACGTTCCAGGTTGGAGGGCGGCCCGTTTTGATGTGGTTCTCGCCTTGGCGCCGCCGCGCATTCGTCTTCAACGCTTGCAGAACAGCTGCAATGATGGAAGGCGGCTCCTTTTCAAAATGTGGATCTCGCTTCAGCGCCGCGCGCATTCGCCGCGAGCGTGCGCCACAACTTCACAACATCAGATGGTCGAAGTCCCAGAAATGCTTTTCTGGGAAGATTTGGACTGGTCCGGACGCAACAGTCATGTGGATGTGCCTTTGCAGGCCCAGGAATTCTGGCACGAATTCGGCCTGCCAGGGCGCAACAGTCACGTTGATTCGCGGCGCTGAAGCCCTCGAAAAGGTGTTTCGGCACGCTAGAGGAGTGTCAGACGGTTGCCTTTCAACATGGCAGTCCCCGCAACGCCTATGTGTATATATATATGTGTGTATGTGTATATATATATATGTCGTGACCTACAAAGAGGGAACTTGGAAGGAGGGTTTACTGCAACATCGTTGGTGCGTCTTGGGCTTGCACTGGTCATCCTCATCCTTCCCCCCCTCCTTCCTCCATCCCTTTCCCTTACAATTCAATCCTCTTTGTCGCATCCCCAGACGTGTCGGCAAGGCGGGCCGGGCGTTTCGCTGAAGTCCGCCTCACGATTTAGGACCAGAAGGTTGAAATGTACAACGACTTAAAGGATGGAGGGCGGCTGGTTTTCAACGTGTGGCTTTCGCCTCCGCGCCGTGCAAATTCGTCTTAAGCGCTTATAGCAGCTTCAATGATGGAGAGCGGCTCGTACTTACAATGTGGTTAAAAGTCGTCTTACAGTCGTCCAGGTTGGCACCGAGTACACTCGTCTAAATAGTCTACACGGCTTCAAGGATGGAGGGCGGTTTCTTTTCAAAATGTGTCTCTCGCCCTAGCGCCGCGCACATGTGTATCAAACATTTACAATAGTTGGAAGTGCTCGTGAGGTTGATGTCTCAAGGATGCCCTTCTGGTACCATCTAGGACTATCAGGACGCATCAGTCACATTGATTCGCTTGTTGAAGTACTAGGAACGGCGTTCTGGTACGATTCTGAACGATCAAGACGCAATAGTCACGCTGATTCGCAGCACTGAAGTGCCAGGAATGGCGTGTTGGCGCGATTGAGGAAGTCTCAGACGGTTGCGCTTCATTGGAACATTCCCCGAAACATGGATACGTGCGTTCTTGCAGGGGCCTATCAAAGGGGATGTGTTGGAAGGGTTCATTGCAAAATCGTTGATGCGTCTTGGGTTTACACTGGACCCCCTCCTCCTCATCGTCATCCGCCTCCTCCTCCTTCTCACCCCTCCTTCCTCCCTCCTTCCTCCTCCCTCGGCCTTCCTCCCCCCATCCTCTCCCTCCTCCTCCTCCTCCTCCGCACCCTCCCTCCCTCCCTCCCTCCCTGACTCCCTCCCTCTTACTCCTCCTCCTCCTCCTCTTCCTCCTCCTCCTCCTCCTCCACATCCTCTTCTTCCGTCTCCTCCTCCTCCTCCGCACCCGACACTCCTTTTCCTCCTCCTTCTCCTTCTTTCTCCTCCGCCACATCCTCCTCCTCCGCATACCCCTTCCTCTCCTCCTCCTGCTCCCGCCTCCTCCTTCCTCCTCCTCCTCCTCCTCCTTCCTCCTCCCCTCCTCCTCCTCCCCCTTCCTCCCCATCACTCCTCCCTCCTCCACCTCCTCCTCCTGCCTCCTCCTCCTCCTCCTCCTCTCCCTCCTCCTCCTCCCCTCCTCCTCCTACCCCATCCTCCTCCTCCTCCTCCTCCTCCCCTCCTCCTGCTCTCCTCCTCCTCCCTCCTCCCCTCCCTCCTCCTTTCTCACCTCTCCTCACCTCCTCCTCCTCTCCTCCTCCACCTCCTCCTCCTCCCCACCACCTCTCCTCCTCCACCTCCTCCTCCTCCTCCTCCTCCTCCTCCTCACCTCCTCCTCCTCCCTCCTCCTCCTCCCTTCCTCCTCCCTCCTCCCCCTCCTCCTCCTCCTCCTCCTCACTCCTCCTCCTCCTCCTCCTACCTCCTCCTCCTCCTCCTCCTCCTCCTCCTCCTCCTCCTCCTCCTCATCCTCCTCCTCCTCCTCCTCCTCCTCCTCCTCCTCCTCCTCCGCCTCCCCCTCCTCCCCCTCCTCCTCTCCCTCCTCCTCCTCCCTCCTCCTCCTCCTCCTCCTCCTCCTCCTCCTCCTCCTCCTCCTCCTCCTCATCATCATCACATCATCCTCATCCTCATCCTCATCCTCATCCTCATCCCTCATCCCTCAATCCTCCCTCATCCATAAGCGCAGCATCTGCTAATCAGCAACATCATCATCATCATCATCATCATCCTCATCATCATCACCCATCATCATCATCATCATATCATCATCATCCTCATCATCATCCTCATCCTCATCCTCATCCTCATCCTCATCCTCCTCATACCTATCCTATTCCTCATCATCAATCACATCATCAGCAGCATCATCGTCGAATCATCATCATCATCATCATCATCATCATCATCATCATCATCATCATCATCATCATCATCATCATCATCATCATCATCATCATCATCATTATCATCATGTTCATCATCATCATCATCATCATCATCATCCACCTCCTCCTCCTCCTCCTCCTCCTTCTCCTCCCATCCTCATCCTCATCCTCATCTCCTCATCATCATCATCATCATCATCATCATCATCATCATCATCATCATCATCATCATCATCATCATCATCATCATCATCATCATCATCATCATCATCATCATCATCATCATCATCATCATGTTCATCATCATCATCATCATCATCATCATCCACCTCCTCCTCCTCCTCCTCCTCCTTCTCCTCCCCCTCCTCATCCTCCTTGTTTCTTACTCCTTTTCCTCCTCCTGTTCCTCCTCCTCCTTTTCCTCCTCTTCCATCTCCTCCTCCTCCGCGTCCTTCGGAGCTGCGAAGTGTGACAGCTAGAGCTTCTGGCGTGACCTGCAACATCGTTTTAAAGATCTGCCTCCAGAGCTCAGCTTACTCCTCCATCTCCTCCTCCTCCTCCTCCCTCCTTCCTTCCTTCCTTCCTTCCTTCCTTCCTTTCCCTTTCCCCTCCCTCCCTCCCTTCCTCCCTCCCTCCCTCCCTCCCTGACTCCCTCCCTCCCTCCCTCCCTCCCTCCCTCCCTCCTCCTCCTCCTCCTCCCCTCCTCCTCCTCCTCCTCCTCCTCCTCCTCCTCCTCCTCCTTTTCCTCCTCCTTTTCCTCCTCCTTTTCCTCCTCCTTTTCCTCCTCCTTTTCCTCCTCCATCTCCTCCTCCTCCTCCTCCCCCTCCTCCTCTTTCTCCTCCTCCTCGCAGCAGACGCGAAAATTGAGCCACCACTTGCGGGCAAACCTGAGCGAACCCGACCTCGCCGACGCAATTGTGGTGGCCTGGCAATTCCGCCTAAGGTTTGGATCAGAGGTCGTGCCCCTGCAATATTCCGGCGGTCACTCAGAGGTCCGGATCTCCAAGGGAGAGGGCCAGCATCAGGCTTGCATCGTGCTCCAGAAAAGGACGGGGTGCAATTCGCCTGTGAAAATAATGACGTATTCCATATGCAAGTTGCAGACGCCGGAGCATTGCGGGGTGCCGCCGTGGGCAGCGCGTTCCCCAGCCTCACCCAATCGGGCTCTTTCGCTGCTCTGAAGGTGGCGTCACTCGACCTGGGCTTCCCCCGGGCCAGTGAGTGTGGGACCCACGCGTTTCGCCGAGGCTGGGCGGGCGAAACTTTGAAACCAGGCGGCTTGACCAGCCCTTTCTTTAGCGGGGGATTTGGAGGGGCGTCGCTGCTCTCGGCTACAGGTCTGCGCAGGCGACGGGCGCCCTCCTGGCCGCAGAACGGCTGGTCGAGTTCTCAGGCTCTTCGTCCGGTGACGAGCGCGCGCGCGCGCAAGGAGAAGTATGCGCTTTCGAGGTGCGCGCTGGCGCGCCCGTCCGCCGGACCCCAGGCTTCTCGCCGTCTCCCCGAGGCGTGGCCCGCTCGCCAGCGGTGGGCATGGGCGCTGGGGGGGGCGAGCCGATCCACAGCAATGGGCCCCGACGACAGGTTCGGTCGCGCGCCCCAGCGCCAGCAGCGATTCGAGTCACTCGCCCTAAGCATGCGCGGTCACTCGGAGGCTGCGTAGCATCCTCATGATCCTTAAATTCCCCAGGGCTTGAGAGCAGAAGATCAGCAGACTTTCGGGGGTCCATTTGTCGCTGGTCCATTCGGGGCATCGTGGCTGATCGGCAGGCTGCGGGCGGGGGGGCATCGCGGCATCGCACGCCTGCTCGTTGCCCCTGCGAGGGGTTCGGCCACCGCTTCGCGGTTGCACTGCCAGGCCCTCGGCTCCTGGTGCCCTGCGCCGTGCCGTGCCATATGGGTGTCGTGTCACCACCCGGACTCCGGGACGGGATAGCAAATACCGGGCTCGCGGTCTCGTCCCGTGGTGTTGGTGGCCGCTGGCGGCTGCCTGTCGCACCCTTGTCCCTCTCACCATGTGCGGGGTCGTTTCCTTGGCACTGGGGACCAACGACAGGTTCGGTCGCGCGCCCCAGCGCCAGCAGCGCTTCAACTCATTCGCCCTTCGCAGGCGCGGTCACTCGGAGGCTGCGTAGAGTACTCCTCGTCCTCCTCCTCCTCCTCCTCCTCCTCCTCCTCCTCCTCCTCCTCCTCCTCCTCCCCCTCGTCCTCCTCCATTAATTTTCCTTATAAATTACTTCTCCCTGTCGCACCCCGAAGCCAGTTTTTAGGGCGGGCCAGGCGTTTCGCCTGAGCCTTCCTCACCATGTATGACTCTGAAGCTTAAGAAGTGACAGCAGCTTCACAGATGGAGGGCGGGTCGTTTTCAACATGTGGCTCTCGTCTTAGCGCCGCGCACATCCGTTTTAAACATTTGCAAGAGTTTCACGGATTGAGGGCCGATCGTTCTTAAAATGTGGCTCTCGCTTTAGCGCCGCGCACATTCGTTTTAAACTTTCGCAAGAGCTTCACGGATTGAGGGCAAGTGGTTTTCAAAATGTGGCTCTCGCCTTAGCGCCGATCACATTCGTTTTAAACATTTGCAAGAGTTTCACGGGTTCCCATGATCAACGTACCAGAAATGGTGTTTGGGAAAGATTCAGGATTGTGCGGGCGCAACAGTTGTGTTGATTCGCGGTGTTGAACCTCAAAAATGACGTACTGGCACGATTCTGGATCGTCAAGACGCAGCAATCGGGTTGATCCATGGCGTCAAAATCCAGACAAAAATGTTTTGGCATGCTTCAGGATCTTCAAACGGCTGTCTTCCAGCGAGGCAGTTTCCTCAATGGAAATGAACCGTTGTAGGGGCCTGTGAAGAGGGCGCTTGGAGGGAGGCTTAATTCCAACATCGTTGATGACTCTTGGGCTTACACTGATCCTCCTCCTCCTCCTCATCATCATCAGCATCATCAGCATCATCATCATCATCATCATCATCACCATCATCATCATCATCATCAGCATCATCATCATCATCGTTTTTCTCCTCCTCCTTCTCCTCCTCCTCCTCCCTCCTCCTCCTCCTCCTCCTCCTCCTCATCCTCCTCCTCGTCCTCCTCCTCATCCTCCTCCTCTCCCTACTCCTCCTACTTCGCTCGATCCCATCAGGAACTCTTCCTCGTCGCACCGCCAGGCGAGTCGGCAGGGCAGGGCTGGGCGCTACACGCTCACAAAATACATGGCTCTCGCCTGGGCGCCGCGGGCGCTCGTCATGAAAAATGTTCAACTGGTACACAAATTCAACACGAAGGGCTTTCAAGATGTGGGTCTCGAACTCGCTTGGGCACGGTCGTCCTAAAGTTTTCAGCGCTTGCACGGATGGCGAGAGGATTCTCTTCAACAGTGGGCTCTCGACGTTATCTTACACATCTGGTGGAGCCACGAGGCCCGAACTTGGAGCAAACAGACGGGCATACCTCTGGAGAAAGGACACCGTAAGACAGGGGGATGCGAGCAAGGCGCCCCATGTCGGTTCCAGCGTTATTTGTTTCCCTCCTCGGGCCTTGCCGGGGCACTTGTAAGAGACTCAGACAGGCGAGAGATTATGATGAGGACCAGCATGAGGACCGCGAAACGAGAGGATGCAGGAGAGGAGGAGCAGGAGCGTGAGCAAAACGGAGAAGGAGGGCGAACGGAAACCTGGAGGGGAGAAAGGAGGAGACATGGAGGCACATCGGAGAAGAGAAGAAAGGGAAGAGGGACGAGGGAGAGCAATGCAAGAGGAGCTGGAACAGAGAAGGAGGGTAGGTAACATGAAACAGGGGGGCAGAGGAAATACGACCATAGGAACAGAGGAATGGAGAGGAGGGAAACAGCATGTTGATGTAGGCGGTGTCCGACTCCACAACGACGACGGAGTGCGACAAGGATAATATAGGAAGCCAGGAGGAATGAGGAGGTATGAGTGAGACGAAGGGAGAGGATACCATACAAGCAAAGGAAGGCCTCTTGAAGGGCCTTGGGCGTCTTGGAGCCCTCCCTGGTAGCCCGTTGAGTGCCACATTGCAGGGTTCTTCGGGCTCCCTGGCGGCATTTGAAAGCCTATTGGGCCGTCGTAGGATGCAGGCCCTATTAAGGGCCTCTTGAAGGTTTCTTCGGAATCTCTTCGAGGGTCTTTGGGGCCCTTCCCGAAGGCATCGCATGGCTTCTCGGGGCTCTCCTGGGGCGCTCTTGGGGCCTCCTGGAACCATCTTGGGGTTGCCTTGATGGGCTGTTGCGTTCTCCAGGCAAGCATATTGGGTCCTTGTGTCGACCTTCTGAAAGCTTTGCAGGTCCTCCGCTGGTTCACTGACGGCGTGACGGCCAGAAACACGTCCGATGTCGAAATACATGTAAGACATCGTATGTGCTTGCCTTCGAGGTCCAGTTCGGAACTACATTGGAGGCTTGATTGCGCCATCTTGGGCCATCTTGACGCCGTCGTGGGGTCGTCTTTGGCCCCTGGGGCTCTCCAGGAAGCCTCTCGGCGCGTTTTAAGGCCCTCTTGGAGACCTCGCGTTGATCCTGGAGGCACCATGGACGGCCAAGTAAGCCCCCCTGATCCTGTGGCACGACTTCCGCCGAGTCCGCCACGTGACGGTGTGCGTAGTTCGGGTGCCCCCTCAAAACCCTCCAGGGGGGAACTGAAAGATACCCCCTCCACACACACACACACACACACACACACACACACACACACACACACGCACACACCCAGACACACACAAGAGGACAGGAGAACATATGACTACAGGCGTGTGCAAACTTGCGCAGCCGCTAATTACACGGATGGAGGCCGGCCCGATCCCAATACGGGACTCCCGCTCGAGACGCCGCCCCATCCGAGACAAGAAAACTAACCCCGCGCAACAGCATCACGCACGGAGGCCATTTCATTCAAAAACGGTTCTATGGTCGCGCCACTCGGCATTCCGTATGCCTAAAGTCAGCCCGACGAAGGGCCGAACCATATGCAGTTGTGAGTACCGCCGACAGCTCGACGGATTCCAGAAAAATTGCCTCAGACGAATTTGCAGAGTTCTCGCGTCGTATATCAGTCGGGTGTCGAATCGTGCAGTTCTGCAGACTTGCCAGCAGATGCCTTTGAGCGATCGTCTCGCGCGTAGACAGAAGTTGTACGTGGGCCATGTGGCCAGAAGCCCAGACGAGGATCCGGTCAGAAGCTCGGTATTCGAGCTGGGCGGCCTGGCTCTCAAGAGCCTCCTGGGGACAAAGGAGAAGAGGCCACCCGAGACAGTCTTGGGGGCCAATGGTGCTAAAGCATTGCGAGAACTACACCAGAGAAAAAAACCCAATCAGTGGATGGCTTGAAATGGGATCGATGAAAAGATCGATGAGGAGATCGACCGGGAACTCAGGAACCCGGGAACCCAGAACCCACCGAAATCGGCCCGGAACCAATGACCAGGAACCCGGGAACCCGGAACCGGGGACCCGGGAACCCAACCGGCTACCAAAATCGGCGGGAAACTTTCGCCAAAGCATTCAATTTCGGCTAGGACCCCTTCCATGCAAGCACTGATTGGACAATGTTGCCGGCTCCCATGAGCGGCTTGCTGACTACTTCCGCCGAGAGGGCGGTGCAGCTCGCAGGCGGGAGCAAGCAATCAAGGCATGTGCGGCGTGCTGACGGCGCCCGCTCCCGTGAACATTTTCACGCATTGCTTACGCGCTGTGGCTGGCGCAAGGCTTCTGGACTGGACTGGACTGGAGTACCGCAGTTGTTACTATCGTCTTCGGTGGAGCTCCCCATGGGGCCACGGAACGTGTGAGGGGTGTACCGAAATGGTGGCGCGGACGCATGCAAACCCAGCCACTGAGGCCTCCGGTTGAGCTCCCCATGGGGCCACGAAACGTGGGAGGAGTGTGCCGAAATGAGCGGCGCAGACGCATGGAGACCCTGCCACTGGGGCCTGCGGCGGAGCTCCCCATGAGGCCACGGAACGTGTGAAGGGTGTACCGAAATGGTAGCGCGGACGCATGCAAACCCAGCCACTGAGGCCTCTGGTGGAGCTCCCCATGGGGCCGCGAAACGTGTGTAAGGGATGTTCCGAAATGAGCGGCGCAGACGCATGGAGACCTTGCCACCGGGGCCTTCGGCGGAGCTCCCCATGGGGCCACGAAACGTGTGAGAGGTGTGGCGAAGTTGGCGGCGCGGGCGCATGCGACCCCTGCCACAGAGGGCCTTCGGTAGAGCTCCCTATGTGGACACGAAGAATGTGAGGAGCGTGCCGAAAATGAATAGCGCAGGCGCATGCGACCCCTGCCACACAGGGCCTTCGGTCGAGCTCCCCATGGGACCACGAGACGTGCGAGAGGTGTGCTGAAATGGGGGCACGGACGCATGCGAACCCTGCCACTGGGGCCTTCGGTGGGGCTCCCTAGGGGGGCCACGAAACGTGTGAGGGGTGTGCCGAAATGAGTGGCGCAGACGCATGCGACTCCTGCCACTCGGGCCTTCGGTGGAGCTCCTTATGGGGCCATTCGGGTGTGCCGAAATGGGTGGCGCGAACGCATGTGAACCCTGCCACGGCGGCCTTCAATGGCGCTCCCTGTAGGGCCACGAAACGTGTGAGAAGGGTGCCGAACTGGGTGGGACACGGGACGGGAGAGTGAACTGCACGCATCCCTGCTCGGCTTTACGCTTGTCTGTCCCATTCCTCATCATTATGTTCCTCAATGTGTTTCTCTTCACCCTGCCTCCTTCTCCTCATCGTCGCCATCATCAGAATCATCATCAGCAGCACCATCGTCAGCACCACCATCACCCATAGAATAATCACCTTCCATCGCCCTTCTCATGCTCCTCCTCATCCTCCTCGTCCTCTAGGGAGGGTGGGGAGCAGGAAGAAGAAGAGGGGTGGTCAGGGTGGGACTTCTGAAAGCGGCGAGGATCGGCACGCCGAGAGCGACACAACGCTCCCCCACGCGACCCCGCCCAACGCGCGCCCCACGGCGAGGCAGCCAAGGACGCATGCACACATTTACCAGCCTGGAGCATATCCCTATCCCTATGCGGGGCACCTCCTCATCACGATGCCAATCTCAGGGATTCCCTTATGTTTTGAGGGCGCATCCCTAAGATTGTCATCGCCTTTTGGCGTGTCAATCTTAGGGATAGGGATGAGTTGGAGGCTGGTAAACACATATTTATACCGCCCATACCTGCAGCAGCAGACCTTCGGATGACAGCGCGCCTGCATAGCCAACACGCCCCGAAGCGCGCTCGCGATCTCCGGAACCTCGAGCGTCCTCAGACCGCGGCCGGGGAAGAACCCGAAGGACGAGAGGGAGAACGATGACGCCGGCGGCTGCGACATGGAGGACAACGCCAGCGAGAAGAAGATGAGGGAGAGGACATGGGGCAGGAGGAATGGGTGAAGCAATCTCCTCCGAGGCACCAATCGCTCAGCCAGGAAGGCAGGAAGAAACTGCCGGACATATGAGGTATACGCAATGCCAGGCCCAATCACGAATAAGGGCATAGAGAGCACGTTGGCAGTCTGAACGGTCCTTGACTCTCACTGCTACAAGAAACAGAAGTTACAAACTACCACACGCCGGTTGGCTCTGGACACTGCACGGGGATCAAACGATTCAGGTCTGCAGGCATTGACTTGAGGTGCTTTTATCTTGGTCTCCAAGTAGCTCCAACTTGCAAAACACTTGCCTTCTGCAGCTGTACCCTGTATACGTGTCGCTTTGGGTTTGTAGCGGGGTAGGCATGAAGGCTGAGAGTCGCACGACAGACAGTAACGCCAACGCTCGAAGGGGACACCAGGGAAGTGCCCTATGGGATGTTCGCTCCTCCTCCTCCTCCTCTTCGTTCTGCGTAGTTTTCTTAATACAAGTATCCTCACTCTTCCGATAGTTTGATCCTTAGTGCTCTCACGCGTGCAATTTAGGGTTACTATGATGAGTTTCATTGCTATTCTTTTTCGTAATAGTAGTCGTCTTCAAAGTAGTGTTCGGATTACAACTAGGGGTATTAGTTTTGCTATGTACTGCTCTCATTCTCATTATTCGGATACTAGTACGAAGATGAGTATGGTTCGTGCTGGCTTATCTTAATAGTACCATGTATATGTTCCGAAACGTCTCTGATTCGCTTTCACTGTCCTTATAACTATGTTTCCTCCTCCTTCTCCTCCTCCTCCTCCTCCCTCATCCCTCCACCTCATCGTCCTCGACTTCTGTTTCTTCTTTTTCCTCCTCCTTCTACTCCTCCTCCTCCTCCTCCTCCTCCTCCTTCTACTCCTCCTCCTCCTCCTCCTCCTCCTCCTCCTCCTCCTCCTCCTCTCCTCCCTCCTCCTCCTCCTCCTCCTCCTCCTCCTCCTCCTCCTCCCCCCGCCCCCGCTCCTCTCCTCCTCCTCCTCCTCCTCCTTCCTCCTCCTCCCCTCTCCTGCTCCTCCTCCTCCTCCTCCCTCTCCTCCTGCTCCTCCCTCCTCCCTTCCTCTCTCCTCCTCCTCCTCCTCCTCCCCTCCTCCTCCTCCTCCTCCTCCTCCTCCCCCCTCTCCTCCTCCTCCTCCTCCTCCTCCTCCTCCTCCTCCTCCTCCTCCTCCTCCTCTCCTCCTCCCCTCCTCCTCCTCCTCCTCCTCCTTCTCATCCTCCTCCTCCTCCTCCTCCTCCTCCTCCTCCTCCTCTCCTCCTCCTCCTCCTCCTCCCCCTCCTCCTCCTCCTCCTCCTCCTCCTCCTCCCCCCCCGCCCCCTTCTCCTCCTCCTCCTCTCCTCCTCCTCCTCCTCCTCCTCCTCCTCCTCCTCCGCCTCCCCTCCTCTCCTCCTCCTCCTCCTGCTCCTGCTACTCCTCCTCCTCCTCCCCCCCTCTCCTCTCTCCTCCTCCTCCTCCTCCTCCCTTCCTCCTCCTCCTCCTCCTCCTCCTCCTCCTCCTCCTCCTCCTGCTCCTCATCCTTCTTCCTCCTCCTTTGTTCCGATGATGACGTCGTGCCGACGGCGGCAACGCAGCTTTGCGAACCTACTGCTCCGCCCCACAAAAACCAGAGAACTGCACGCGGAGGCCCGGAGCACGGCGTTACGGGTCAACCCAAAAACAGGAGGAGGAGGAGGAGGAGGAGGAGGAGGAGGAGGGGGAGGGGGAGGGGGAGGGGGAAGCAAGTGGAGAAGGGAGGAAGGTTGAGCACCAACTATACACCAACACCGACTATACACCAACACCGACTATACACCAACACCGATCCTGGCCAGGATCACCCTGAGCCCAGGATCGGTCCAGGATCGTTGTTGGTGCATAGTTGGTGCCCTCCGAGTTACGGGTCAACCCAAAAACAGATCAAAGCAAGTGGAGAAGGGAGGAAGGCTGAGCAGGGACCGACCGCCAAGCGGAGAAGCGGGCCCCTAGAGACAAGCACCGCGAGCGGCGCACCGGCCTACCCGTAACAGGCGCGAGCCTCAGGCTGGCCACGCGGCATATGAGAGCGGAGGGTCAAAACTCTGGAGGCCCAGATGGCCAAGGCACCGAATAACACGCCACAAGGAGTACAGAGTGAAGCTACGATACAAGACCGCGCCTGGCAGACCCGACCCGACGGCGCGAACGGCACTCACCTGTGCACCAAAGCTGGGTGCGGAACACCCGCAAGAACCAGCTCGCCGCCAACATGACCCAGCAGGTCGCCTGCCACGGGCCGCTCCTGGGGCCGCAGGGGCAGCAGCCGATGTCCAAGAGCGAGCTGGTGGCAGCGCTCCGCGTGCCAGAGGTGGCCTGCCCGCCGATCGTCGCCTTCTCGGACTGCCGGTCGGTCGTCGACGGGTTCCCGAGAGGGCCCGCGTGGGCGGCGAGCCCGGCCGCACGGCACAGAGACGTGTGGGCGCGCTGCTGGGCCTCGATCACCAGAAACAGTGGTCTGGGGCCGCGCGGGGTGAGCCTCGAGGAAGTGCAAGGCCAAGCGACGAGGGCCCAGCCAAACGACACGGGCCTCGAGCGGTGGAAGGGTAGTCAATTGGCCGACCAGTATGCGAAGCCAGGGGCGAACCAGCATCAGCATCCTGAGTGGAACCGGGCAGCCTGTATACAGAATTTCAAGCTCGCCTCGGACGCGCTAGAACTCACATCCTGCATGAACGTGTTAGCAAGAGGGTTCGTTGACACCACCGAGGGATCGAGTCCACCCGAGCGGGACTTGAACCCACCACCCCCGACACCCCCAAACCCCTGCCTGGTGTCGGTGACGAGGGTGCCGAGGAGCCCCCCCACTCTGCGCCTCCTGGCACCCCGCCCCCGAGGGATGGGTTGGTGGGAGACGGGGGTAGGATCGAACGAGCCCGCGCCAGGAGGCTTTGACCAGTACGCATCCCCAGAGTGATCTTCTGCTCTCGATGCGCCAGGTGCGCTCACGACAGGTGGTTAGGCTTGCTGACCAGCTGTCCTGGGGGAAACCCTCGGGTGAAGGCTGGGCGTTTGGGCCGTCTGTGGGGAGGTAGCACCCCACCACCGGAAAGCCTTTTTGAGCAAAGCCGAATTTCATCGCCAAGGGACCGCCTGGGGCAGTAGAAGGTTTCAGCGCCGCAGCGCCGCCGTTATTCGAGTTTGGAATCTCTGGAGGTTGGGCCTGTAGTCCTGAAGACTCCTCGACCTACCTCCTCCTCCCCCTCCCTCCTCCTTCCATCCTCTCTCCTCGTCCCGCCACCCCTTGGCGCAAGAGGGCTCCGTGCGCCAGAAACGATCTGGCGGGCGGCCATGGCGACCACGAACTCGTGCGCCGGGCGGCACGCGCCTTCGCAGCAGCGAGCGATGCGGAGAGGGGTGAAGACCTGTTCCTCCTGCTCCTCCGCGTCCTTCCCCCCTCCTCCTGTACCCCCTTCTCTTCCTGCTGTTCATCGCCGTCGGCCTCCTCCTTCTCCTCCTCCTCCTCCTCCTCCTCCTCCTCCTCCTCCTCCTCCTCCTCCTCCTCCTCCTTCTCCACATGCCCCTCCTCCTCCTCCTCCTCCTTCCTCTCCTCCTCCTCCTCCTCCTCCTCCTCCTCCTCCTCCTCCTCCATCCACTTCCCCTGTGAGCAACTCCTCCCTGTCGCACCCCCGGGCGTGCCTGTAGGGCGGGCCGGGCGTTCCCTACGAGGTTTCCTCACCACTTCTGGTCCTGGAGCTTCCGATCTGCAACCGCTTCAAGGATGGAGGGCGAGTCGCTATCCGAGTGTGGCTCTCGCCTTCGCGCCGCGCACATTCGTCTGAAAAGTTTGCCTCAGCTTCAGGGGTGGAGGGCGGGTGGTTTTCAAAATGTGACTCTCCTCTTAGCGCCGAGCACGTTCGTTTTAATGGGTTGCAGCAGCTTTGAGAATGAAGTGTGGGTGGTTTCCAAATTGTGGCTCTCGCTCTAGCACCGCGCACACGAATCCTAAAGCTTACAACCGATTCAAGGATGGGCGGCTGCTTTCCAAAATGGGGCTCCCGCCTCAGCGCCGCGCACATTCGTCTGCGGTCCCAGGGATCGTGTTCTGGCACGATTTAGGACTGTCAGGGCGCAACTGTCACGTTGACTCGCATTGTTGAAGTCTCAAGAATTGTGTTCTGGCACGGGTCTGGATTCAGGACGCAACAGCCACGTTGATTCGGGATTATCAGACGGTTACCGTTCAATGGGGCGCTTCCCGCAATGAAAATAAATTATTGCTAGCACACATGAAGAAGGAACTTGGAGGGAGGCTTCATTGCAACTTCGCTGATACTTTTTGGGTTCGCACTGGTCCTCCTTTTCCTCCTCCTCCTCCTCCTCCTCCTCCTCCTTCTCCTCCTCCTCCTCCTTCATCCCTCCGCCTTCTCCCTCTTCCTCCACCCCCTCCTCGACAGGGACGTGTCAGCCTTTCCCTGATGTGGATACCTTAAAGTTGGCCCAGACCAGAACAAAATCAGCGACACCCCCCGCCTGCTGAGCAAAATAGCTCTGCCGACCTGTGGGCGCAACCTCGGGCGGGTGCCTCACAAGGTAGGAGAAGGAGGAGGAGGACGACGAGGAGAAGAAGAAAAAACAATCAACACCCCCGCCGACTCGAGAAATCACGCCTGACATGTTGCGCAATTTACATCGTCTGTGGGCCCTCGGGGGCCGCTGACACATGACTCGGGAATGAATGAGCCCGTCCCAGGGAAGGGGTCATGAGCTGCATGGCGCGGTTTGTTTCTGAGGTGTTCGGGGGTTCGTGGATGTCCACATCTAGAATATAGCCTGAGGAGTACCTATGGACGCCCAACCCACAGTGCCAATGGACTTCTGGAGTACGTGCCACCTCCCTCGATGGAACTCGCACGGCACGGTGAGTTGAGAAACCAGCACGGACGGCGCATGTGTCAGGATCGGGCGCTTCACAACCACTGTTCCCTGTAAGCCAACATGGGCCACGCTCGACAACAGTGTAGGAGAAGGAGGGAAGGCGTTGCGGAAGCGGTGGAAGTGAGGTGGAGGGATGGGGAGAAGGGGTTGCGGAGACGGGGGAAGTAGAGAGAGGCAGGCAGGGCAGGAGGAGCTGGGGAAGGGTACAGGGAGGAGGAGTCCGGCAGGAGGTAGGGAGGCGGCAGGGCATGGCGATCGAGGCGGGGGAGGGGAGGAGAGAGGAGGGGAGAGGAGGAGAGAGGAGGAGAGGAGGAGAGGGGAGGAGGAGGAGAGAGAGCGAGGAGAGAGAGGAGCCTCGACGAGGAGGCCGTCCCCCCCCCCTCCACGAGGCGAGGGCGGCGTCGCGCCGCGGCGCCTTCCAGCGGCAGCGCGTGCGGCAGCACGCGGGCCGCCACCGCCGCCGGGAGCGCGGCAGGCAGGAGCGCCTCTGCGGGCCGGGGGGGGGGGGGGGGGGGGGGCGGGCACGAGCCCAGGGGGGCCTCGAGGGCGCGAGGGGGGGAGGCGGGCGGGAGGTGGTGGGGGGATGTGGGAGGGCGGGCACGGGGGGGGGAGGGGGCGGAGGGGCAAGGGGCAGGGGGCAAGGGGGGGAGGGGGGAGGGGCAAGCTAGGTGCGCTCGCGTCATATCTGACATCCTACCCCTCCCTCCCATCCCTTACCATGGCGTAGATCCCCTCTCTACTCGCACAGTCGGATGTCGAGCAGGGCAATGATCCCGAAAGGGTACGCGATGCATTGTAGAGCACGGCATGGCATGGCGTAGAAGAGCACCGCAAAGCGTAGCATCAACCTAGCATTGCATTGCATGCCGTGGCATGGCACGGGAAATGACGCCAGCGCTGCAGCGGGAGCACGAGTCGAAACGAGCGGAAGCGCGGAAATGAGGCCAGCGCTGCAGCGGGAGCACGATTCGGAACGAGCGGAAGCACGGAAATGAGGCCAGCGCTGCAGCGGGAGCACGATTCGGAACGAGCGGGGCCCGAAAATGAGGCCGGCGCCTCAGCGACAGCAGCATTTTGAAAAAAATGCCAGCGAAAACCCAACTCCGGGGAAACCTGTGTGTAAAAAAAGGTGCGCGGGGGGGGTCGAGTACTTTAAAACCGTCATCCGGGGGAGAGGGAGAGTAGTATTCATATTGAGTAATTGTCAAGGGGAGCGGGAGGCGGGAAGGGGGAAGGGGAGAGGGGGGAGGGTGAAGGGGCGAGGGAGGAGAGGGAAGGAGCGAGGGAGCGAGGGATCGGAGGGGGGGAGGACGAGAAGAAGGGGAGTAGGAGGAGGAGGAGAAGGAGGAGGAGGAGGAGCAGGAACACCGCCACAGGAAAGGTCAGAGAAGGTCAGAGAAGGTCAGCAAGGAGGAGGGGAAGGAGCAGCAGGAGGAGGAGGAGGAAGAGGAGGGGAGCCAGCGTCCAGCAAGGGGGTCGGGCCGAGCGCCGAGCCGCGCACGCTGCGAGGCGCCCCTATGACTGCGTGCCGCGGCCGGCGAAGCAGTGGACGGCGACGGCGAACCCAACAGAATGGGCGCAAGCCAGCAGGCAAGCCTGGCGCCTAGACGGACCATCGGCACAAAAGAACACAGGCCCCCCATGCAGCCCACACCTTCGGCAAGGCATCAGGTGCAGGTTCGATAAAACTACAGTGCGATATCGCGCTCGAGCCGATCATCGCGGCCGAGCCGATCCTCACACGCCTGTCACACTCGAGCCGGCCATCGGACTCTTCTTGCCCACGGTCCCGCGCAGGCTGGAGGGCAGGTGGCCCGCTCGGGTCAGCAGCGTCCGCGGGTGCCAGCTGGCAGAGACGAGATCAGAGACCGTGGGTCCAAACGTGAAGGGGCCCCAGGACATACAAATAAATACACACAAATAAAATGATTCCCCATAGTTTCCCATATTTTCTGGGTTTTTGTCTTCCCGCCCAATTCCCACATTTTCCAATATTTTCTCGGGGATCGACGATTAATTGTGTCTGTGTGTTTTTTCCCCTCCTGAAAACGTGCTGGCGCATGACCTTCACGTCCGCCCCCCCGCGCCAGGCGTCCTCCGGCGGGAGCCCGCCGCCGTGCTGCGGCCGCCCGCCTCCGCCGCGGGCGAGGATGCAGCACCGCATGCGAGGCCCTCTCTGGACCGCCGTGCTGCAGGGTCGACCACTTCGGCGGCGAGCGACGGGGGGGGGGAGGTGAGAAGGAGAAGGCCTTCTCAGAGGGCGGCGGGGCTTCCCAGAAGCCATCGCGCCCACTTAGAGGCTTTCTGCGTCTTCGGGGGGGGGCTTAGAAAACTTCCGAGCCATCTGACAAGGCCCACTCCTTCTCACCTCCCCCCGGGATCGCCGCCGACCAATGTCCGCAGCCGGCATCTGAGGCACCTCGAACACATGTGATCCCAGGAGGCTCGAACGAGAGCGGATGCGGGCTTGCGCTAAGATGGTCAAGGGTGGGAAGGACATGCGGCGAGCAAAGGCGAGGCAGAAATCAGGGGGTAGTCTGCTGGTCCGCCCTGCCGTGAGGTCCACGGCGCACCGCAGTAGTTTCAAGGGCCAACCCCTTCCCAAAGCCCCCTGGCCGCCAAACCCAGACCTCGCCCTGCCCTGCCACCCCTGGCCCTGCCCTGCCCTGCCTTGCCAAACTGTCACCCTGCCGTGACCTGCCCAGACCTCGCCCTGCCCTGCCAGCTTGTCACCCTGGCCCTGCCACCTCTGGCGTGCCGCCACACCGAGATCTCCGATGCCCCCTTCTCTTCATGGCGTGGCCCCTGCCCTTATGGAGCTTCCGACCCCCTGCCGGACCCGGCTCTTCGGCTGTGACGGCCCTGGGGGAAGCCTCCAGGCGGCGAGAATGGAGGCACAGCGGGGCCCCCAGAGGCTTTCCCCCGAAAGCCTCACGAAGCCAAACAACAGTCTGCATCCTCGCTGGAGGATCGACATCAATCTGCATCCTCGCTGGAGGACCGAATGTGCGATGTCCTGTTCAGTCCGCCCTTCTCGGGGGACGAGTGCTTCCTCCTGGATCCGTTGTGACGACCCGGGGTCCGGACTCTGCTCCCAGAAGCTGAAAACCGAGGAGAAGCAGGCCAGGATTGATAGAAGAGATCTGCCAAATGCTGGCCTGCCGTTGAGGATCGAGGAGAAGCGGGGGCAGCTCCGGCCTCCGCAGACGGGCCGCTGGAGGCCCAAACAGAGACCCCCAGAAGCCAACCAAAAACAGCTGCCCCTCGCTCGAGGATCGGCGGCAGCGGCGGCAGCGGCAGCAGCGGCGGCAGCGGCGGCAGCGGCAGCAGCGGCAGAGGGGGACGCGGCGCCTGCCGCAGGCCAGGCGTCCTGAGCGCAGCAGCGTCGCCGAGCGCCTCCCCGCAGCCCCAGCTGGCTGGCGACCCCTCGCCATCGCTTTGCTCGATGGTCCAGGATGGTCCTCGATGGTCCTCGCCGAGGGAAAAATGCACACGTCCGAGCGATGCCAGGCCGTCCGTCGTCGCCGCCGCCGCTGGCGGCGTCGAGGTCGTCACCCTCGTTGGTCATACCCATATTTGCTCAGGCCACCTGAAGCCTCGGGGACCTCCAGGGACCTCCAGGGACCTCCAGGGACCTCCAGGGACCTCCAGGAGCCTCTGGAGAATTGCAGAGGCGGAGGACGACGTCCGTCGGTCGTCATCGCCGCCGCCGCCGCCGCCGTCGTCGTCTGTCGGCTCGTCGTCGTCAACGTCGCCGTCGTCGCCGTCGTCGTCGTCGTCTGTCGTCGTCGTCGTCGTCGTCGTCGGTTGTCGTCGACGGCCGTCCATCGGTCGTCCGTCGTCGACGGTCGTCGTCGTCGTCGTCGTCGCCGCCGCCGCCGCCGTCGTCGTCGTCGTCGTCGTCGTCGTCGTCGTCACCATCATCATCATCATCATCATCATCATCATCATCATCATCATCATCATCATCATCATCACCACCACCACCACCATCATCACCATCATCATCATCATCCTCATCATCCTCATCATCTTCATCATCTTCATCATCATCTTCTTCATCATCATCATCATCAACATCATCATCATCATAATCATCATCATCATCATCATCATCATCATCATCATCATCATCATCATCATCATCATCATCATCTTCGTCGTCCGTCACCGTCAGTTATCCGGCGTCGCCGCCGCCGTCGTCGCCGTCGTCGCCGTCGCCCTCGATCGTCCGTCGTCGCCGTCGCCATCGCCGCCGCCGTCGCCGTCGCCGCCGCCGCCGGCGTCGCCGCCGCCGTCGTCGTCATCGTCGTCGTCGTCGTCGGTCGTTGGTCGTCCGTCGTCGTCGTCCGTCGTCGTCGTCGTCGTCGTCGTCGGTCGTTGGCTGTCAGTCGTCGTCGTCGTCGTCGTCGTCTGTCGTAGTCGTCGTCGTCGGTCGTCGTCGACGGTCGTCCATAGGTAGTCCGTCGTTGTCGTCGTCGTCTGTCTGTCTGTCTGTTCTGTCTATCTGTCTGTCTGTCTGTCTGTCGTCCACGTCGTCGTCGTCATCGTCGCCGTTGTCGCCGAGGCCGGCATCGTCGTCTGTCGAGTGTCGTCGTCGTCGTCGGTCGTCCGTCGTCGCCGCCCTCGCTGGCGGCGTCGAGGTCGTCACCCTCGTTGGTCATACCCTTCTTTGAGCTCAGGCCACCTGAGGCCTCGGGGACCTCCAGGGACCTCCAGGGGCCTCTGGAGAATTGCAGAGGCGGAAGACCACGTCCGTCGGTCGTCATCGCCGACGCCACCGCCGCCGCAGTTGCTCCCAAAGAGCTTCGAAGGAGCTGCGGAAAGGCTTCCAGGACACGTATTGGGAATGAGTAGGAAACCACCTTTGGGACAAGCTGCCAGAACAAGCAGCCCGTTGCAACGCTGCTTGGCTGGCGCCGGAAAGAGCTGCTGGGCGACCCTGCGCCGCCAGCTTCTAATCTGAAACCCTCTTGTCTCTCAGAGAGCTATCTGGGAATGCTAGATCCGGGAAACACATGCAGCGACCCTTGAACGGATGCCTGGAGAGCTTGCGAGCTTTGGGAAGGGAGCTTTCCAGGAGCACCCAAAGAGCTTCGCAGGAGCTGCGGAAAGGCTTTCAGCAGGCGTATTGTGAACGAGTAGGAAAGCGCTCCCTGGGCACGCTGCGACTTCACAGGAGCCGCTGCGGAGATGCATGCCCAGAAGCCGTGGAGAGGAAGCTGGCGAAGCCCTGCCTGCCGGCTTCTTCCTAACACCCCTTGTAGCTCTCACAAGGAGCTTTCCAGGAATGCACAAAACGCGTGGCAGGATCAGAACGCGTCGCGCACCTCGCGCTGGACCTTCTGCCGTCGGCGACGCAAAACGCGTGGCAGGATTGGGACGCAGCGCGCAACGCGCGCTGCACTTTTTGTCGTCGACGGCGCAAAACGCGTGGCAGGATCGGGACACGTTGCGCATCGCGCTAGGCTGCTCATGTCGTCGAATACGCAAAAACGTGCGGGAGGATTGGGGACGAGTCGCGCTCGCGCCCTGGACGTTTTGCCGTCGACGACGCAAGCCGCGTGGCAGGAATGGGACGCGTCGCGCATCGCGCGCTGGACGTTTTGCCGTCGACGGTGCAAATCGCGTGGCAGGATGGGGACGCGTCGCGCAGCGTGCTGATGCAACACGAGCGACGGACATGTGGCGCGGCTCACTTTGCGCGCGAAAATGCGAAATACTGTTGTCGCCAAAAGCACAGCGCATATTCGTTTTGTGAAAAGTTGCTCCCCATCGGGCGCGACGCGCCCTTTTCGCTCGCTCGGTATTTCGCACCGCGGCCGCCCGCGAACGGGCGAAATCGGTCCAACCTGAGCGCCGCGCAGACTTCCTCTGAAAGTGGCGCTCTCGCTTGGACGCGCCGCGTTCGCTCACCGACTGGACGTTTCACCATCGACGTTCTAAAATGCCAGGCAGACACAGGGCGCGGCGCTCATCGCATGCGAAAAGACGAAATCCATGATGCAGTTGCGCCAGAACTGATCCTTATAATTTGGGAGGACGGGTTGGAGTGGTCGGGGCCCACTGACACGCTCGAGGTGGCTTGCTTGACTCCTGTTCGTTACCCATACACCTAATCTTCCTCTTCCCTCAATATCCTTCTCCTCTTCCGCCTCCGCCTCTTCTTCTCGACTTCCTCCTCATCCTTCCTGTCCTCTTCCTCCTCCTCTTCCTCCTCGTCCTACTCTCTCTATCTCCCTCTCTCTCTCTTTCTCTCTTCCTTCTCTCTCTATCCCTCTCTATCCCTCTGTCACATGTCTCTTCCCTACATGGGCGTCGAACCTCCTCCTCCTCCTCCTCCTGCTCCGACTCTCCCTATTCCTCCTACAAGCCATGCTGCTGCACATCTTAATCCTCCTGGTGGCCTGCGCCGCACCCACCTCCCCCTACCCCCCCGGGGCTTGGCTAAGCAGCGCCTGGGCACACGCGACAACCGCGACCGTCTCCACTCTTGGATCTGGGCAAACTGGCTGCGTCGTAGTTCCAGGGCGGGTCAGCATGTCCATGCGCCTCCAGCGCAGCCGGAAAAGGAGTAAGACTACGACGAGGAAGAAGACGACGACCAAGACGACGACGATAACAATGGAGGAGGCAAGATGGAGGGAGAGCGGCAAGTCAGCAAGGTTGCAAACCGTGAGGGCGGAAGGCCGAGAGGCCGAGAGAACGGTAGGACGAAAAGAAAGCAGGCAGGAGGGTCGTCGATGAGGGAGTGGACAAACACCACGAAGCTGGCAACGCACGGGGCTGGATTCATACGAGAAACATTTGGAGGCCAAGCGCTGGGTACACATGCGGAGGGCGGACATGCCTGGCTATTCGAGGGCCGAGCGTTGGAAAGGCATGCGTCCACGTGCGCATCCAGCTTCAGCACAGGCTGGCCACGTCATCCGTATCCAGCTTCCTGGTGGCAGACGACCTGACACAAAGCTGTTGGCACCCCCAGCTGTCGCCTTGCTGCAGCAATACTGGATCACAGAGTGTTGGGGTGAAACCATGAGTCTGTGATGTCGGTGACGTGCTCGTTTTGATGTCGGTCTCTGTATATGGGGCGGTATGCTGGCATGTGTGCAGTTGACAAGCTCGGTCAGGAGTCTTGACATGAGCAATTGGGACGAGTTTGTCATCGAGCTTTGAGCTTCCTGCGGTGCTCCAAGGTCTCATTCGACCCAACAAGCCATTGGTGGATTACAAACTTCCGTAACGCACCTGCTTGCAAACCACGCGCTGGTTCGACATGCCTACTGTACGCTTTCCCGCGCTGCAAGCTGTCGTGCTGGCATTGCGATGAAATATCGCGGACGACGCGATGTAGCAGGGCTCTGTGCATGCACCGATGGCGTCCAAGATGGAGGTCGCGCTTAATACCATGAAAGCGGCATAGCGGCACATGGGCCAGTGTGGTTGAGCCGAACGCGAATGGTGATACAGTGGTGGGTGGAAGATGAATGGCAATTGGTCGACACGAATGCGGGAGGTACGGCAACCAGTGACTGCAAGGTGCGGTTGATAGCACGTCCTGCGAAGTCAAATGCGTCTGACTCGGAGGGGTGAGCCATGTCGACGTCCAGGGCGGTATGGAAGAAGCAGCGATGGAACTGGCGTGTCGCTGTGCCGCTTGGCGCGCTCCCTCAGCCCGAAAGCGTCGGATGTGCAGCCGTGCGCCATTGCCCCGTTGCGGACGTTTGCCGCGAAGGATGGGGTGCTCTGGGGGTCCGCGGTTGCTGCGGCCTTGGCAACCAAGAGCTATGAGTTGCGCGTGTAGCGGTACACTGTGGCTATGTCTGGCGATTGCGCCTGAGATGCCATGCTGGATATGCCCAATGAGACCCGCACGGGAAAACATGTGTACGACACTGGGCGTAAGTGACCGCAGAGGCCGAGGAACAGGATCAGCAGCAGCGTCGCGGTACTTGTGTTGCTTGAACTGGCGCATATTGCATTGTTCGGGCCATACGCTGCTTGCGGTGACGGTGCTCCGATCGCGTCGGCAATGGTATCGTGGCGCATCCATCGTCTGGGGTTGTTCGTCGTATGCGCCATGCTGGGAGCGGATGGTTTCTGGATGTCCCGTAACCTCGGCGGCGGTCATGACGGGTACTGGTCCTGGTTCCTGGTCCTGGTTCCAGGAAGGTCGGGTGGTTGGCATAACGGCGATTTGCATGCCATCGTTGGACTTATTCCGTGCAGTCAGTGGCGAATGCATGCTCTTGGCCTCTGCTGAAGGCGGTAATGCATATCCCATACTAGGCACTGAGGTCGGCCACAGGACAGATGGCCAAAAACGAGCGTGAGAGAAATCAAGCTTTGAAGGCATGGTGTGGAGACCAGTCTGTAGACAGATGGGCGGGCTAACGCCCGTCGCTGTCAGTGGAGCCTTACCGCGTGCGGTTGCAATTGCTTGTTTCCTGTGACGTCTCATGTGCACGCTTCTTGCCAATACGGGCACCTGTGTCGAGCTGGTGGTGGTGGAGGAACAGGCCGTGGCGGAATGCCACAAAAGGCCGCTCTCTTGAAGACCTTGTTGGTGGCTTTGTCTGCCCTGTCGGCACGTCGTTGGCACAGGACCTGAGTGCGTACAGCGCGGCGTACGTGGTTGAATTGACACTTGCGCTGGTGGGCAAGTCGTACGGTCGGGAACTGTTGCTCAGCGTGTCGCGGCGGCGGCCCGGGCAGAACTCCAATGCCGTGCATGCGGGTAGCGTGTCGCTCCGCTCCGCGGAGCGGGACGCCGGGAAACGCTCGGGACGATGACTCGGGGACCGGAACGTGGTTGGCGCGTCGCGCCGAAGCGTGGTGGGCCAGGAATGGCGGCGCGACACGCCAGGCCAAAGTTCCTGCTCGTGCCCAGTGTGCGAGGTCGGCAGGGGGGCGATGGTGGGCCTTCCAGTCGAGGGCTGCGGGATCATATCAACCAGGGTGGGGCCAGGTGTTGGCGCCTAGACGTGCGTGCGTGACCTGACACACAACGCACACGCAAACGCACACACACACACACACGCACGCACGCACGCCCGCACGCACGCACGCACGGACGCACGCACGCACACCACACACACACACACACACCACACACACACACACACACCACACACACACACACACACACACACACACCACACACACACACCACACAGACCACACACACACCACACACACACACCACACACACACACACACACACACTACACACACCACACACACACACACACACACACACAACCGCACAACCACACAACCACACAACCACACAACTACACAACCACACACACACACACACACACACGCGCACACGCACACGCACACGCACACGCACACGCGCACACACATACGCTTCCTGGTCGCGCGCGGCTGGGGCGTGAGCCACTGGAGCGCTTCAAGAGAGTCGAAGTCTGGGCTAAGCTGCCAAGGGTAGACCCTGGAGAGCAGGCACGGAGGAAAAGGAGGAAGGCGCAGGGGGGGGGTCGGGCAGCGGCCAGAAGCGGGGAGCAGCGGGCAGCGGCGCCAACGGGTCGCGCAGATGGCCGCTGCTCTACGCCAAGGTGGGCGCTACTTTGCCCTTCAAGTCGTCGTGAGCGGCGCCATGGAGATACCACCTCACCAGAGGCACCGTGAGCGTCCGCAAAGATGTCGTCACCTGGTGCACCGCCTGGTTCGTATCATGGGCATCCGCTGTGCGGCACCGCCTCCCCGCGCCTCCATGCTTCCTCGCATGCCTCCGCTTCCTCCGAGGAAGAGCAGCAGGAAGAGGTCGAGCGTGCCCAAAGCGGCAGGAAGAGGAGGAGAAGCAGAAGGGGGATGATAACCGAGAAGGCGAGGAGGAGGAGGAGGAGGCGGGAAGGAGCCGTAGCCACAGCAGCAGGAGCAGGGGAGCGGAGCAGGACTGAGGGGAAGGAGTAGGAGGATGAAGTTGGCCAGGTCGAGCAAGTCAGAGGGCTCCGCCTACTCTCGCCCTCCATCCCATAACGTAATAGTCCATTGTGGCACAACTTCAGATTGGGATTGGAGCGCGCTCCCACCCCGCGAACGGAAGGCACCTCGCGCGCGGCTCCGCCCCCCCCCCCCCACACAACTTGGCGGAGGGGAAACCACGCGGGCCGCGCAGGCGCGGAAGCAGCGCGCAAAGAGCGCACCGCGCTGACGCAGCACTGCCATTGCTCGGCGATGGACAAACCTCCCATTAGTAAACCTGCCCTGAGTGAAACCGGCCCGGGACCGAAACCGACGGACCTGGGCCAGCAAAAATGACGGCCGCGACGCCCTCTCGCGAACCGAAAGCGGCCAATTCGCTAATCGACGTGTCAGGGCAGGAGGTCTGTCCACCCCCGAATTGCCACTCGCAAAGAGCGCGGCGCTTGGGCGAGGCTGGCATCTCGCCCGCTCCCGCACGGCCCCGCTGCTTCCTTCGCGCCCCTGCGAGTCGGCGAACAAACTGTGCGCCGCGCCCGCGCGGGCCCAGCGAAACGAGCCCGGAGCTCTGGCGAGGGGCGGCAAGTCGCCCGCTCGCGTGGGCCCCAAAAAATTGAAGGCTTGGACACTGGCACCAACACCAACACAGCGGGTTGCCTGCACATGGGGAAGGCGATCCTAGATGTCGGTGTTGGTGGTAATAGTTCGGTCACCTGAGGAGCCAGAATATGACCACCACCACCGAGAGCGGGATCGTCTTCCCTCGGTGGAGGCACACCGCCGATCTTGGTGTTGGTGTCAACCTCTAGGCCTGCGACAACAAATTCGGGAGCGGCCAAGAGGGGGGTGTCCAAGAGGGGGGGGTGCAAATCATGACCGGCGGCATGTGCGCGGCCCAGCGGGGGGGCCAGGGACGTCATGAAATGAGAGGAGGCGCCATGAAACCTGGGGAAAAATCATGGCCCCCGCCATGATATCCACCCCCCCCTAGTCATCACCCCCCTCTTTTCTGCCCCCGACAAATGGGCGAGTGGAGGCACACCGCCGATCTTGGTGTTGGTGTCAACCTCTAGGCCTGTCAGTCAGGGGAGGGCGAGGGGAGCGAGGAGGAGGGGGGGAGGAGGAGGGCGAGGAGGAGGAGGGAGAGGAGGAGAGGATAAGGAGGAGGAGGAGGAGGAGGAGGCGAGGAGAGCGAGGAGGGCGAGGAGAGCGAGGAGGATGGGGGGGAGAGCGCCATTGTCGGGCGAACCCTCCGCGGCACCGGGGCGAGGGCGACATCTTCGCCCGCCCCACGTCGACGAAGACGCCCCTCCTCCTCCTCCTCCTCCTCCTCCTCCTCCTCCTCCCTCGCCCTCCTCTTCCTCCTCCTCCTCCTCCTCGCCCTCCTCTTCCTCCTCCTCCTCCTCCTCCTCCTCCTCTCAACTCTCTCTCTCTCTCTCTCTCTCTCTCTCTCTAGAGAGAGAGAAAGAGAGAGAGAGAGAGAGAGAGAGAGAGAGAGAGAAAAATGAGCGCGGCGCCGAGGCGAGAGCGACTTTTTTTAGGCCCTTCGCGCGGGATGTGCGCGCCGCTCCGCTCCCGCCACGCACATCTGCAGCACGGGCGACAGCGCCGATGCTGACGGCGAAAGTTGCGGCTTCTGAACCGGTTGGATGGCAGGTCCCAAATCCGGCGGCTATCGGCCGGTTGGGTGGCAGAGAAGGAGCACATACGACTTCAGGAAGGGGAATGCAAAGAGAAGGGCAGAGATAGGGACAGCATGGCGAGAAGGCAGAGGACGAGGGGGCATGCGGATGATGCGCCAATCGCAGGCGGAGTGTCCCAGTTGCCACAATGCCTCAAGAGCAAGTTTCACCTGCTCTGTCTTTACAACCCAAGCTTGCGCAAGAGCACTTAGGAGGGGGAGGAGAAGGAGGAGGAGGAGGAGGAGGAGGAGGAGGAGCAGGAGAAGACAGAAGCATTGCAGGAAGGGTCGTAGGAGGAGAAGGAAGAAGAGACGGAGCAGCAGCAACAACTGGAGAAGCAGAGGGAGCAGGAACAGGAGGAGAAGGACGGGGGAAAGGTAGGAAGAGGAGCAGCAGCAGGGGAGGAGGATGACGACGAGAAGCAAGAAGAGGACGAGGGAAGGGGAAGCGACGGCAAGAGGAGGATCAGCGGCGCGCTCAAGGAGCGGGCCTCCTCGGAAGGCTCAGAAGGCACCCGGCCTTCTCGGAAGGCTCGCTGCGCCTCCCGCGAAGCCGCGGAGGGCTCCTCCCGGGGGCGACGACGGGGGCGCGTGGCCCAGGGCAGGGCCCGACAGGCGTCCAGGGGCGCCAATGGTCCCATGCCTTCGGGGAAGCCCCCTGGGCGAGCACGTGCGGTGCCCGCCCCTGGGCTAGTCGCCCCCTGTCGTCGCCTGCGGTGCTCCGAGAGCCAGCAGGGGCGCCTCCGAGGAGAGCCGCCGCCTGCCGGGGAGGCCCGTCCCCTCGCACTTGCCCCCGCTCGGCGCGCCGCCGGGGAGGGGAGGAGCGGCAGCGGCGGCGCTCTCTGCTTCGCACGCGCGGCCAAGCGCGCGCGGAGCCCTGCGGCGTCGCGGCTGCTTCCCCTGCGCGGGGATGCGGAGCTCCCGGCTCGGGGGTCAGCTCGTGGGGGGGGGGGGGCGACTCAAAGAGCGGGTCATCGTGGAGTGCCCCGGGGTCGAGGGCGCGCGCGCGAGGCTTTCACGCTGAGTTCGCGCCTGCGTCTGTGAATGCTCTGCGTGCTCTGTGGACGTTTCCTCTCCCTCCTCGTCTTCCTTCTCTCCTCCTCCTCCTCAGAAGAAGAAGAAGAAGAAGAAGAGCCACGGTCCGCTTTTTCCTCCACCCAAAAAAGTAGCCACTGCGTTGAGCTCCCCATACGTGTATCTATTTGCATTGACCTTGCCGCGGTGAGTGTCTAGGCGCAGGAGGCTTCGAATATAAACGGGCTTGAGTCTTGATAGAGTGGGAGCGAATCTAAATGCGAATGAGTTGGAGTGTGAATGAGCCTCAGTAGTACGAGTGAGTCTGTGCACATGAGCCTTGGGACTCCTGGGGCCTCCTGGGGCTTCCTGGGGCCTCCTGGAGCCTCGTGTAGCCTCCTGGGGCATCCTGGAGCCTCCTGGTGTTTCCTGGGGTTTCCTGTGGCCTCCTGAAGCCTCCTGAAGTCTTATGTGGCCTCCTGGGACCTCCTGGGGCCTTGTGGAGCCTCCTGTGGCCTTCTGGGGATGATTTGTTGCCCCAGGAGAGGCCCTCTATATATATATATATATATATATATATATGTATATATATATATATATATACATACATACATACATACATACATACATACATACATACAAGACTGATGTGGCACTTCGCGCCATGTACATTGGTCCTTGAAGTTTGGTACGCAGGCGGAATGGCACAATGTAGCGATAACTCCTGTTTGCCTTTTCCGGCATCGCTGCTATAATGATGTTATTCGTTATCCTTCCTCCATGTTTATTGTTCCATATTTTCGCCATACCCTGCGCATTCTCCCCATCCTCCTGAGCTTTTTTGCGGAGGCTCCTCCTTGGAGAGCCTCTAGGGACCTCACAAAAGTTGTTTCGGGCTGTCTTAAGGCCTTCTGGAGGCCTCCTGGGCGTATTCTGGGGGCCTCTGGGGGCTTCCTCGGGCCACCCTGCCTCCAACCGCCGTCTCCCTGAACGACCGAATCACGATTCGGAATTCTTCGGAGGGTGTCTTTGGGCCATCTTGGGCCGCCATGGGGCTCTCTGAGCGCCATCTTGGACCCGTGTTGTGCCGTTTTGGGGTTCTCTTGGACTGCCTGGAAGCCCTTTCGGATGGTTGTGGGGCGATTTGGGAGCCTCCCAGGCGGCTCCGGACGCCCAGAAGACCGCCGTCTTGGAGCGTCGGGAAGCCGAAAAGAGGAGAACCCCCAAATTCACCAAAGAACCACAGAAAATCAATGATTTTTGCCTCGGGGGGGCCTTCTTGGGAGTGCTCTTGGAGGCCTCTTTCGGGCCGTCCTGGAGGGCCTCTTGGGCCATCTTGAGGTCACGTCGGTCACTCCTGGAGCGCTCTTGTGCTGTCTTGGGGGGTCTTTGGGACGTCTCCGATGACCCCCCTGATCGCCCTAAGTGTGCTGGGAAGGCTTGGCAAAACGCCTTGCGAGGCCCGGTGGCCGCTTCGAGGCCCGTTCAGAGGGCCCCAAAGCCCCAGGTCCCGGGAGTCCCGTTTTGGGAGGGGGGGGGTTCCCCCCGCCCGGGCTTATAAAAATATAGGAAGAGGAATATCTAGGAACATACGCACAACATCTATGATTGGAGCCACTTTTTTTATGACAAGGCAGCCCGTGCAGCACGAGCCGATCCTACCGCCACGAAGGCGAGAGCCGCAAAAATGCGGCAAGGAGGCTCCGCAAACAGCGGCCTCCAAGAAGCAGCGCGCTCGCCGCGCCGCTTGGGTGCGCGCCGTCAGGTGAGGCAGCCACGCGAGCCACCATCCACCCCGTGCCGAGCCTGAAAAGGCTCAGACCACCGAAGGCACTCCCCATAGGGCCTAGGCGGGGTGCCAGCGGACGGCCTCCAGCATGCGCCGAAGGTCGTCGCTCGCCTCGGGGCGCCAATCGGCCGCCCTCCGCAGGACGCCGTCCGCCGCGGCGAACGCGTCCTCGAGGGCAGCCGCCGCCCCCGCCGCCGCGTCCGAGGCAGCAGCTCCGCCGCCAGGCTCCGCCGCCGCCACCGTCGCGTCCGCCTGCCCCTTCGCCCCCGGGTCCCCCGCGAGTGCCAGCCCCGTGCCCGCGGCCGCGCCGGCCGCGCCAGCGCCCTCCGCGTCCACGACCCACCGGCCCTCGCGCCCAGGGGCGGGTTCGGGCCTCCGCCTGCGCCTCTGCGGCCAGGCAGGGGCGGCAGCTCCTCCCACTCCAGCGGGATCCGCCGCCGCCGCACCCGAGGCGGCCCGACGAACGTCGTCCGCCCACTCGTCATCGAGGACGTCCATGTCGTCGTCGGCGGTGGCCGCCGCTGCAGCCGCAGCAGCAGCTGCACCAGCGACAGCTCCAGCGACCGCCCCAGCGGGCACCACCTCCACGACCATGTTGTTCTCCTCCTGGGCGGCCGCGCGCCGCGCAGCACGGCGCTGGCGGCGACGGCGGCGCTTCGCGGCTCGCGCCGCAGGGTCAGCCCCAGCAGCACCAGCCCGGTCAGGAGGATCAGGGCGAGCAGCACCAGCAGCAGCAGCGGGCGGCGGCGGCACGGCGCCCTCGGCCCCGCGGCCCACCCCGAAAAGGGTGGCCGACACAGCCGACCGCGCCACAGCCGCGACCGTGCGCCGCGGCGCACTCGCAGAGACGGCCCCGCGGACCGCCGCCTCAACCAGGAGGGCGGCGTCGCGGGCCGACCAAGCCCCTCTAGGCGTCGCCATCCGCGCCACGGGCGAAGGGCCGCGCCGATAGGCTTTCGCCAGAGGCGGACCCTTGAGCCAGGACACGGGGCGACGGCCGTGCGAACGCTTGAGCCAAAATGCTGATTGGAGCCACAGGAGAGGGGGGGGCTATAGGAACCCGCGTAATACACTAGGGATGCGTGCACGAGGGCAGGCCCAATATATGGGAACCTACGTGGCAAAACACCCATGATTGGAGGCACAGGAGAAGGACGACCTATAGAAACAGACGCAAAACACTAAGGATTAGTCACCCAGGAGAGGCCCGATCGATAGGAACACACGTACAACACATGGGATTGGCGCCGCTCCTGTACGTAAGTCTGAGTGTGAGTGAGCCTGAGTATGAGTATGATGAGTACGAGTCTGAGTATGAGTGAGCCTGAGCACGAGTGAGTCTGAGCAGAAGTGAACCTGAGACCTCCTCACCCTCAAGGCCTCTTGCGGCGTTGAAACCAACGACTCGCCCGAGACATCCTCATAATATACTCTGAACGCAGGCGAATGTGGCCACCAAGAAACAAGCAACCCGCTCGAGGCATCCTCAACGTCTGGCCCCCCTGGGGTGCGAAAACCAGCGCCTCGCTCGAGACATCATCAAACCCTGCTTCGAAAGCGGAGTATGAATATAAGTCTGAGTGGGTCTCAGTACGAGTGAGTCGGACTACAAGTGATTATGAGGGTGGATGGGTCTAAGTGTGAGTGCCTCTGAGTGTGCGGCGTAAGTCTGTGTGGGTGAGCCTGAGTATGAGTATGATGAGTACGAGTCTGAGTATGAGTGAGTCTGAACACGAGTGAGTCTTGGCATAAGTGAATATGAAGCATCCTCGCCCTCTGGGCCCCTTGGGGTGTTGAAACGAACGCCCAATCATCACCACCATCGGCATCATCATCATCATCATCGTCGTCATCGTCGTCGTCGCTATCGTATATACATCATGATGAACACCATACCCATCATGATCACCAGCACCAAGGCATCCTAACAATATGAACCACCTGGGGTGCGATGAGGCGGTCTGAGTGAGAGTGATTCTGAGTGTGGGTAAGTCCGAATGTGACTGCGTCCAAGTAGGAGTATGATGAGTATGAGGCTGTGTCTGAGTGGGTCTAAGTACGAGCGAGTCTGACTACGAATGATTATGAGGGATGGTGGGTCTAAGTGTGAGTGACCTTGGGTATGCGTAAGTCTGAGTGTGAGTGAGTCTACGCATGAGTATGATGAGTACGACTCTGAGAATGAGTGAGTCAGAGCACGAGAGAGTTTGAGCATAAGTGAATCTGAGACCTCCTCACCCTCTGGGCCTCCTGGGGTATTGAAACCCACGCCTCACCCGGGACATCCTCATACTCTACTCTGAACACAGAGGAATATGGCCACAAAGACACAAGCAACCCCCTCGAGACATCTTCAAGATCTGGCCCCCCTGGGGTGCGAAAACCAGCGCCTGGCTCGAGACATCCTCAAAATCGGGTCCGAAAGCGGAAAAGGTTCAGAACCGAAACGGGCGAACTGTCAAGACATCCCGCCCATTGTTGGCGCGAACGGAGGAATGCGATAACCCATGGCTGCCCCCCCTCTTGAGAGAGCTGAAACCCGCGCATCGCTCGAGACATCCTCGGAACGCGTTCCGCCATCCTCATCATCATCATCATCATCAGTATCATCAGCATCATCATCATCATCATCATCATCATCATCATCATCAGCATCATCATCATCAGCAGCAGCATCAGCATCATCATCAGCGGCATCGTCAGCAGCAGCAGCATCAGCATCATCATCAGCATCAGCATCAGCATCAGCATCAGCAGCAGCAGCAGCATCACCATCACCATCAGCATCATCATCATCATCAGCATCACCATCATCATCATCAGCAGCATCAGCATCGTCATTATCATCACAAGCATCGTCACCACCTCCATCCCCATCATCACCCGAAGATACCGACCCCCATCATCGCCACCACCACGACCAACATCAGCAGCAGCATCAACAACGGAATCGCCAGCATCGCATACCATAACATAGCATGAGTAATAGCAAGAACCCCAGCCGTTGGATATGTGGACAACAAAATAATATGGGTGGAGGATCTGCGATGTTCTGTCTTGTTCGGGGAGAGGGGGGGGTGCTGGGAACATAACATGTATCATGTTCTTTATCGTACTCATCCTGCTCCTCCTCCTCCCCCTCCTCCTCCTCATCATCAGCATCATCAGCATCAGTATCAGCATCAGCATCAACAGCATCATCATCATCAGCATCATCAGCATCATCATCAGCATCAGCATCAGCATCATCATGAGCAGCAGCATCAGCATCAGCATCAGCAGCAGCATCAGCATCAGCATCAGCATCAGCATCAGCATCATCATCATCATCATCAGCAGCAGCAGCATCATCATCATCATCAGCATCATCCCCCTCCACCTCCCCCTTCTACACGCACACACACACATACACACATTTCCTCCCCCTCCGCGTTCTCCTCCTTCCCCTGCCCGCCCAAAAGATCTGGATGTGTGATCCCGTTGATGTTTCTCTCTCTCTCTCTCTCAAACTTTCTATGTTTCTCTCTCTCTCTCTCTCTTTCCCTCTCTCTGTCTCTCTCTATCTCTCTTTCTCTCGCTCTTTCTTGAGGGGGGGGGGGGGGGGGCGAAGCAAATGCAAACAACTGGCTGATACTCCTCCTCCTCCTCCTCATCCTCCTTCACCTCCTCCTCCTGTTTCTCCTCCTCCTGCCCCTCCTTCTCCTCCTCCTCTTCGTCCTCCTTCTCCTCCTTCTCCTCCTCCTCCTCCTCCTCCAGCTCCTCCTCCTCCTCCTCCTGCTCCTCGTCTTCCTCCTCATCACTCCTCCTCCTCCTCCTCCTCCTCCTTCTCTTACTCCTTCTCTTCCTCCTCCTCCTCCTCCTCCTCCTCCTCCTCTTCCTCCTTCTCCTCCTTTTCCTCTTCCTCCTCCTCCTCCTCATCATCCTCCTTCTCCTTCCCCTCCTCGTCTTCCTCCTCCTCCTCTTCTTCCTCCTCCTCCTCCTCTTCCTCCTCCTCCTCCATTTCCTTTTCCTCCTCCTTCTCCTCCTCCTCCCCCTCTCATACATACCCCCTCTCCCCCCTTTCTCTCCTCCTCCCGACTTCGGATTCCCTGCCCAGGACGCCCTGCCATTTTACAGAACCTACCATTGCTTACAAAAGCCTAGCAAGGCCCATCCGGGCTCAATAAAACTTACCAGCCACTTACCAGGGCCTACCCAGCCTTACCACGAATTGGCAAAGCCTACCAAGCCTGACAAGGGCCCAGCTGCGCTTCGCAAGGCTTAGCAGAGATCGCCAGGGAGTAGCAATGCTTGGCGGAACTTACCTTAGCATGGCTCAACAGGGTCTACGAGGGCTTAGCTAGGCGGCTGAGCAACGTTTTTACCAGGGCTGGGCAGACCGTGGCAAGGTTGATCCAAGCTCGGGGCTAACTAGGGCTTGCAGGCCTTTGCAATGCTTAGCGGAGCCGAGAAGGGCTGAGCAAAGCTTGGCAGAGCTTAGCAAGGTTTAGCAGGGATGGCCAAGGCTTGTTAGTTGGACCCAGCTGAGCTTCGCACAGCTGAAATGTAGCATCAGGCTTACCAGGAGGTTACCAAAACTTAGCAAGGCGTGGCACAAATTACCTATCGATGGCAGGGCATACCAGGGCTGAGCCGGGAGGGATGGCAAACGAATGGCACGCTGAGCTGGTTAGAAGAGATGCTGGCAAACTGATGGTCTAGCCCACGGAATGGAGAGAGAGAGAGAGAGCGAGAGAAAAAAGGGGGATATATAGAGAGAGAAACAAAAAAGCAAGGGGGACGCTCAGCTAGGCTGAGCATCATCTCCCATGGCACAGCAACGTCCAGCAGGGTTGAGCAAAGCATACCAAGCTTACCTGAACATAATAAGGCTTACCAGGGTTTACCTCAGCTGAGCGAGGCTCACCACGCTTAGTAGGGCTTAGCATAGCTTACCTGAGCTGAACTAGGCTTACCAGAGATTCGCAGAACCAATCAAGCCTGACCAAGACTTAGCAGGGTTCAGAACAGCTTGCCAGGGCTGAACACTGCTTTGCAGGCTCAGTAAGGCTCCGCAAGACTTACAAACGTCTTAGCACGGCTTACCAAGATTTAGCAAGGCCCACCAAGACTTAGAAGGGCTTAAGAGGGCTCAGCAAAGCTTAGCTGGGCTTACGGCTTCGCAAGAATTAGCAGGACTTCGCAAAGCTTGCCAAGCCTAAGCAAGGCCCGGCAAGGCTTACCAAGCTCAGCTGGGCTTAGCAAGGCTTGCCCATCTTAGCAAGACTTAGCTGAACTTAATAGGGTGCAGCAAAATTTACCAAAGCTGAGCAGGGCTCAGCAGGGCGTACCAGAGCTGACCAGGGCTGAGCAGAGCGTACCATGCCGTTGCTGGGCTTCTCCGAGTTTGCCAGGGTTTAGCAGTGCCTAGCAGGGCCCTGCAGGGTATAGTCGGGCATACTAGGCCTCAGCAGGTCTTACCAAGGCTTCGCAAGCTTTACCAAGTGTTAGCATCACGGCTCAACAGGGCTCAGCAAGGTTCAGCAGGGCTTAAGGCTTCGCAAGGACTCGCAGAGCTTCGCAAAGCTAGCACAGGCTGAGCAATGCCCGGCGAGACTTAGCAGGGCTGAACAAAGTTTGCCAAGGCGGAGCAAGGCTTAGCAAGGCTTAGCAAGGCTTAGCAAGGCTTAGCAGCGCGTACCAGAGATTACCAGGGCTCAGCAAGGCTTTGCAAGGCGATCCAAGGCTTGCCAAACTTTAGCAGGACTTCGCATAGCTGACCAGGGCTGAGCAGAGCGTGGCAAGGTGCATCCAGGGTTAAGGCCTTACCAAGGCTGATCAGCCGAACAACGTGTAGCATTGCTGGGCAAGGCCGAATTCAGCTTAAACCGGTTGTGCATGGTCTAGCTGGGCTGACCAAGACTTACCAGAGCGTCGCTGGGCCCAGCAGAGCTTGGCACAGATGAGCAAGGCTGCGCATGGCTCAGCAGATCTGAGCAGGGCTTACCAGGAGGGCACCAAAGCTTAACAAAGCGTAGCACATGTTACTAGTGCGTGGCAGGGCTTACCAGGGCTGGGCAAGACATATGGCAAAAAAATAGCAGGCTGAAGTGACGAGTGCAGATGCTGGCAAAATGATGAAATAGCTGAAGAGAATGAGGAGAGAGAGAGAGAGAGAGAGAAGGTGAATGACGAAGGGAAGGAAACAAACTACGAACACCCCTCTGGAACAAAGAGGCACTCCATCATCCACCTCGCGATTAAGGGGGGCGGGGAAGCGTGCACATGTCGTACCCCTTTGGGGCCCCAGGGGGAAGCCTTGAGGGCCCTTTTCTGGGTGCATAAGGCACATTTCTTCCCCCCCCCCCTCCCCCTGATCGTACCCCCGTTACTCGGCGCCCGATCGGCCTCACCATTCGTGTGAGCTGCGCGCCGCAGGCAATTTTCTGTGCGCCCCAAGGCCCCGAATGGGCCGCTGGCTCTGCAGGCGCAGGCTCCAAGAAAGCGGCCATCCTGACCTTTCGTGACGCCAGGGGCCTTGGGAGATTTAGGCGACAAGTCGCTCTAAATACCCTTGATAGGGGCGCTGTATGACCAGGGTTGTGAGGCGAATCCAGCTGTGGCGACGAAGGCCCCCCCCAAAAGCCCCGAATATTGACCCGGGGACGCACCCAAAACCAACCCAACCCAACCGAGAGATGTTGGCAGGATCATGGCTTGGATCAGCGTGAGACCATATTCCGCTGGACACTCTAGGGGCGCAGTATAGGAACGGAAGTGTCGCGGCTTGCAGCTCCCGTGGGGGTAGGGTCTTCTTTGGTCTGGGTAAGGCTGCGCTCGGCTGAACCCCCAAGGGGCGCAAGAAAGCGTCGACTGGCGCAAGGTTTGCAGCCTCAAGGGGGGCGAAATCTCATGTGGTTTGCGCACGGCCGATCACACCTCTGGACCCCCCAGGGGCGCAAGAAAGCATCGGCAGTTGCACGGGTGGCATCACCCAGGAGGGCGAGGCATCATGCGGCTTGCGCGGTGAAGACCGCGAGCGGCAGGGACCCCCAGTGGCATGCCCAGTTGGCAGCACCATCGAAGGCAAGATCACGCTTAGCCCGTGCAAGACCGTACTCCGCCAGACCCCGCAGGGACGTGGGAACGTTTTCGGCAGTTGGACACTTGGCAGCACCCAGGAAAGGGCGAGGCCGCACTTGGCCTGCGCAAGACCACACTGCACTGGGCCCCATGGGGCGCAAGAAAGCTGCGAGAGACGCACGGGGCAAAAAGGCGAGGTCTCATGTAGCCTGCGTAAGGCCGAGCACGCCGCTGGGCCGACCAGGGGCGCGAGAAAGCTGCGACAGCTGTACGGCTGTGACACTGCACTCCGCTGGACCCCACAGGCGCGCATGGCAAGAAAGCAACGACAGCTGTACGGCTGGCGGCAGTCAGGCGGGGAGGTCGCGCTTGGTCTGCGCGACATCGCATTCGGTTAGAACCCCTACGTATGGGGCGCAGGAGAGCGACAAAAGTTGCATGCGTGGCAGCACCCCCTGATGGGAAGCGATCGGGATCAAGTAAACGAAGGAGGAGCGAGGAAAATCACGACATACAAGGAAGGCGAAGAGAATTGCAGGAGATGCGAATAATGGAAAACGAAAGGAATGCGGCTGGGGGAGGAGTGGGTGAGCAGCAAGTGCTGCGCCCAAGACGAGAAACCAACAACAAGGAGTGGCGGAAGCAAAAAACACAGAAACCATCCCGAGCCCAAAAACTTGCACGAGGCACATGGCAGCTGCACTGTCACCTGGGAAGTCGGGTCCTGAGCGTGTCCCCCCTGGAGATCTACAAGAGGCCCCCCGGGGTCCCTGGATGGATGCCTCTGGGGTCCCCTAAGAACAAACGCGTCCGAACACCTCTGACGCCCGCTCCCCTCGTCCCTGCCGCCCTGGATTGGCGCGGCGTTGGGTGGCCGGTGGCCCTGCGCGCGGAAGCGACCCTGGCGTCCTCTGTCCGGCGGGCAACGGCCCAGACGGCGCCACAAGCAGCGGCGGTCACAGGTCGATCTGGTGAAGCGTCGTCCTGGCGCCGTGCCTCCTCCTCCTCCTCCTCCTCCTCCTCCTCCTCCTCCTCCTCCTCCTCCTCCTCCTCCGCCTCCTACTCCTCCGCCTCCTCCTCCTCGTCGTCCTCCTCCTCCTCCGCCTCCTCCTCCCATTCCTCCTCCTCCTGCTCATCCTCCTCCTCTTAGTCCTCCTCTTCGTCCCCTTCGTCCGCGTGAGTAGCAAGTGAACGAGCAGGGCGTATCCCACTTCTCTTAAACACATTTGGCAACCGAAGCCTGATATATCTCTTTCTCTCTCTGTCTCCCTCCTTCACTCCCTCCATCCAGTATTCTCTCTCTCTCTCTATTTCCCTTTATCGCTATATTTGTTGGCCGTCACCCTGTTTGGCCAGGCCATATTCATAATTCGTTGCGCCATGTCATCAGGGCAAGACCTCTCTTGGAATCATTGGGCCGCTGTGGACTTGGATCCTGCTGCTCACCCATTAGCCGTCTAAAACCACGAGGCCCAGTTCTTCTTTGAGACGAATGCAATTCTGATGTGTACCACGTGTGATCGCTTCGCGGCCGCACGTATCCGAAAGCTCTGCGAAGCATGAGGGCTTGGCTGGAGCTGCTGGCCAGGCTGGAAAAAGATATCCCGCCGAATACGGGTATGGTGTATGAGTTTCCACTGGCGATTGTTGTCCGATGGCCAGGCCAGCGCCTGGGGCACCGCGCATCCGCCAGAACGACCGAATTCTGCCTCCACCTTCCTTGCCACGCTAGGCAATCCTTAGCGACGAGGTTGCTGCATTTTTGGAACGGAAAAATCGGAGGCTGCGCGATCAAGAAGTAAGTCGCTAAGAATCCCCACTGCAGACTAAGCGGCGCAGGAAGCGCGAAGAGACACGAAGAAGTGGAGAAGCCCGCGAGGGCATAGAGCACTGGCTCTGCAGGCGTCGGCAAGGCAATCCCCTCCCACCCCGCCCAGCTCCACAACCCGATCCACCCCGCGACAAAGACCTTAACGAGGGCTGTTCTAACCCTCGCCGAGGGCAACTGGTAGTCAATTTCAAAAATGCCCCAACCGAGGGAATATATGAACATATCCAGTGCGATGTGCAACACTCCACCTCCGCCTCCATCAAACCCTGTCGCCCTCACCGGACGCCTGGCGGTCGGCTCGCTCATGGCGGTCGTCTCGCTTGGCATCTCACTCTCCAACTGGCAGAAGCTGAAGCCATCTAGAATAAAAACGATGGCGGCGAACCTGCAGGTGCAGATTTTGCGATGTCTATCCTCGTCGAGGGGCTTGCTGTCGCTCCTCCCCCACCAACCCACCACCTCAACCCCATGTCCCCCATACCCCCCTCACAAACCCTACTGCCCTCACCGAGAACCAGACGGTCGACTCGCTCGTGGCGGTCGTCTCGCTCGGCATCTGATTCTCCAACCTGCAAAGTTGGGGCACTCATCGAAGGTCTTGCTGGCGCTCCTTCCCAAATCAAAGATCCCTCCTCGACCCGATTGCCCTCGCCGAAGACCCTGGCTGTCAACACGCTCGCAGCGGTCGGTTCACTCGGTATGTTACTGTCCACCCAGGGACGGGCAACGCTGGAGATGGACCTTGAATTTAGATCCTGGCGGCCAACCGACGTTGCTAGAGCCTGCCCTCACCGATGGTCCTCCGCCACCCCCCCCGCTTAGAACCACCCTTCTCATTGATCAGCCCCCACCGAAGGTCTGCACAGCCAGTGTCTGAAAACGCGAAGCGGGGCTGGTGTACAGCGCCCCTGACTCTGCAATACCAGGTCGATATTCTTGAAAAGGCCACTGCTGGGCCAATTGCGCCATCAATCCCAACCTCAACACACGTCTACAAACTCCTCCACCATCGCCAAATCCTGCGTAAAGTGGCGATGGTGGCCTAAACATGGCCTTGCTGGCCGAGACGTTAGCGTCGCACCCCGCAAACCGAGCGTTCGAGTGGAGGTGGCCGCGCAAAAAAATACCCCCCGTCACCCACTCATGCACGCCCCGATCCACCCAACCAGCAAGTGTGATCCTTACCGAAGGTCCTAGCTCGATTTTGAACAAATATTCACACGATTGCTCTCACCGCGGGTCGAAATAGCCGCGATTCGTTCTCAACACCCTGAGTGCGATGTCAAAACATAGCGATGCGCAAGCTGCTCATTAAAGAGAACCGCTAAGAATGACGAGCTGGAGCTTCTCACCCTCCTCTTCCCCATCCTCCTGCACTTCCTCCACATACACACACGCACCCATCCCGCAAGCAGGCGGAGTATGAGGGAAGCGAGGGGGGAAAAGCAGTAAACTGGCAGGTTGCATTATAGCAGCAGGCCATTGCGCCTCCTATTTGATGTGGCAGTGCCTAGAGGGTGACTCCTGCGTGCTTGCACGCGCAAGCAATCACGATGTTCGCTGCTGCTTGGTTCAGTACCACCCTCTTCACGTAGCGATGCGCTGGTTGCAGATCGGCAAAGACATTGAATTCCGAGCCAAATCCTCCTCCTCCTGCCCCTCCTCACCTAATTCCCCCGGCCCCCTCAGTCCTGAACACGAGCCAATGGAACATTGTCTCTCGCGGCCCTTTTTTGGATGCACCAGTAAACGCACGGCGGTAAGCATATTCTGAGACGGTAGAAACATGACGATACCGTTGTTCCGCCCTGGCGGAGGCCTGCCAGCATGTGGGGCTACCCTAGCGGTTTCGTACGATCAGCTACGCGCGCGATCGAACTGTTGAGTGTCTCCAAAGATTGCGTCAAAAAGTCTCGCAAAGCTGCCATCGCTGTTCGCGTGCTTCCGTATCTGCTCAAACGCGAGAGTATTAACTATGTCTTTATGGTGTTCAAAACGTTAAGTTGACTGCATGAATGTCCAAGATACTTGTGGCTTGGAGCTACCAAGCAATTCAATAGTTGTGGGCTTGAAATTCACCGAAAGTCTGCATGTAACAGCTGCCGACCGCTTAGCCTGGGAATCCCATGTACCCAGGGTGCCATCAACTCCGTGTAAGAACGCTTTGCTCTGCAAGCGCACCACTCGTACCCTTACCTCACGCTGAAACGTGCCACCCTCATTGATAGGCGCCAGATCCTCTGCAGCCAGGGTCTCAAATTTGCCTCCTTATGCTTCCATGCCAACTTTGCCGTATGTGGCCAGCATGTTTCAACCTGGTCAACTGTGATAAATGTGTCAACTGCGCATTCTTTATCAGCGGGGTCAACCGTGCCTCCCTTTCCAACTGTGTCAAGGTTGCCCTCCTTGTCATCGGTGTGAACTGTGTCAACGCTGCTCTGCGTGTCATCTGCACCATGTGTGTCAACTTGCCCACCCTCTGAAGCGAACCTAGGTTGACGACGCGGCGAGGCAATAGTGGCAAAATCTGGCGGGCTGTGAAACGGTGGAACTTGCGTTCGAATCAAAATCAGAAAACACGGAACGCAAGGTGGTATTTGTAAATGATGTGCCTGATGGCTCAAGTCGCGGGGTACAAATTCTCTGGCGCTTGTTTTTTGAAGCCGCATGCCGCTGTGGCAACTTTGCCACGTCCCGCAAGTGCAACTTGGCCTGTTGCTGCTAGGTTGACCCTCCAAGGCTTGTCAACCGTGCCGTTGCCAACTGAGACGTGGACGTGCTGCTCGACACATCCAATAGTGACGCTAGTGGTGATCACCTCTGGGGTTTTGAACGACTTGTGGGAACGCGGTGTTCGAGCCGCGTATCCAAGTCAATTCAATGTTTTTTCAGGGCGCCACTGATTCTCTCTCCTGTCACGGGAATTCGCCTGCAGACGAACTGCACAGATGCCAGGAGAAGCAGGATGGCGAGAAGACCTGCCTGACCAATGTGATGCAAGAGACGGGAGATGTAACCATGTAGAAATGGGATCTCGATCTGGGATCGGTTCGATCTCGACGCGCGGGTGCCCAGGTGACGACAGGAAAAGGGCACCGCGCGTGGCCGCTGCCTTTGGTGCCCTGTGCACCAAAGATCGATAGCAGCTCCTCCCCCCTCCTCCTCCTCCTCCTCCTCCTCCTCCTCCTCCTACTCCTCCTCCTCCTCCTTATCCTCATCCTTAGCCTTCTCCTCATCCTTCTCCTCCTCCTGCTCCTCCTCCTCCTCCTCCTCCTTTTCCTGATTCCCATCATCATCAGCAGCATCAGCATCACCATCATAATTGATATTGCTATCATCAACCGCATCATCACCATCATCAGCAACAACCTTACCACCCTTCCGTATATTCATCTTCCTCCTACTACTCCCTATCCTCATCATCATCACGACCACAATCACACCATCATACTTACAATGTTTCTGCTCTCCCTCATCCTGATGCCATACGGGTTCTTGCGGTGAATGTTGAGGTAAGTGAAGACGTCAGGCTTGAAGTAGAGCGCCACCCTCTTCCCCCGCGTCGCGAAAGGGTCGTCGCGCAGCTCTCCCCAGTCGCCAGCGGGTGCGCGCAGACCCTGGCGGGCAAGGGACCGCAGCGCCTTGCCGAGGGCCATCACCTGCCTGTGGTCGGTAAAGTCCACACAGTGTACGGTCAGCATGTACCTTCCGACCGTCGTCAGCGTGGTCGTGCTTCGAGGTGTGGGGGGGGGCGTCTCCAGACCGAAACATCCGATGTCTTCATTTTTTCCATACGTGGTCCCTGGAAGTCCATACCTTTCTCAGGGCCAGTTTTTCGTCAGACCCGAGGCCCAGCGAGGGCCCCCAGAGACCGAAAACTGCACTTGTCTGGGGAGGTTCTAGACATCATGGCTGCATGCGGCTCGTAAAACCTTCCAGGACGAACCATGGGCGGGCTCGTGGGGGCCGATCTTGAGAAGGCTTCGGGCGCTTGTCCGGGTCCGTGCCGTAGGTGCCTGGCGGCGACACGACGGCGCGCGTGCAGCCCGGCATGGCGCCCTCGCGCAGCCTCTCCGCCACGAGGCCGAAGAGGGCGTCGACGCGCCACTCGGGCACGAAGAGCAGCCACTTGCCCATCAGGCACCGCCACGTCCGCGCGAGGTCCACCACGGACTCCTGCGTGAGCAGGCCGCCCGCCTCGAGCCTACCCGCGCCCTCCCGCAGCCCGGCCGCGTCGAACGCGCTCTCTGGCGGGGCGGCGTAGACCAGCAACTGCTCCGCCTCCCTCCTCTCTGGACGCCAGAGTCATGATGTTCCAGCCTACTTTAGCCTTGATCACCAGAAAGAATTCCGGGCCCCGAAAAAGTACCAAAACTCGGGGGTTTTCACGTGTCGGGCCCTGGGACACTCGTCCGACACTGTTTCGACACTGCTTCGACACTCTTTGGACATTTTTCTGGATGCTCGAAATTATTCTGGGATGCGGTCCTTGATTAAGCACGATGGGAGCAACACGCCAGAGATGAGTACGGGAAAAGGCTGCCCCAAACCGACAGCGGCCGCTGTTGGGCAGGCGGCCATCTGTCTCAAATGATCTAGGCCCGCGGCGGCACAGACAGCAACTCCTGTTCAAAAACAGACAGGAGCTGCTGTCGGTCTGTGCACCCATCCGAATCCGAACCCGTTTCGATCGGCCCGATCCCCGTCGCGGCGTGCTGAGCCACAAAGGCCTGGAGCTCCTCGCTAGCCACGTCGCACATGAGCACCTTAGCTGCCGCGATACGCAACACGCAACACGTAGCGTATTGATGTGCAGCTCGACACATAGACTGAAAACGCAGGTACGACGCGATACGTCCGCCAAAGCGTGGGCCAATACGCTGAGCCGGCACGCAACGTATTTAGAGGCCTCCTAGATGGGGTCCGATGAGATGGGGTCGGAGGATCGCGCCGGATCGCCGATGCATCGGCGATGCATTGGCGATGCATCGGCGACGCATCGGCGATTCACCGGCGACGCATCGTCGGTGTCGGCGATGCATCGGCAACGTCGAGGGGAAGCAAATCGGGCCCCACATCGGGTTGCATCGGCGATGCATCGGCGATGCGGCGCGATCCTCCGACCCCATCTACTCCGACCCCGTCTGGGAGGCACAGATTTGAGCAGGGTACGCAGCGTGTCAAAACGGGCGTATCGAGGCAGCTGAGCTGAGCCAACGCGCCACGTGTTGGCACGGACGCTTTGAGCACGGCACGCAGCGTTTCCTCCCCGCTCCCTATTCGGAGGCCAGCTCACCTGCCGGCCGATGTTAAAAAACACGTATGTCTATATATATATATGTATATACATATACATATAAATGTATGTATATATATATGTATATACATATGTGTATATACATATATACACATGTCTATACATACATATACATATAGATAGATAGATAGATAGATAGATAGATAGATAGATAGATAGATGGATGGATGGATGGATGGATGGATGGATAAATAGGTATATAGATATACTCTGCATCTCAAGCTGCTACATACGCCCAGGCGACGGTGCACCCCGCTCCCCCGCTTCGAGGCGCGTACCGAGGCAGCTGAGCTGAGCACCGAGCCGCGCGCGGGGGCCGCGGCGCGCGACCCCGCCCCCCGGCCGCGCCGGGCCCCGCCCGGGGCCGTGGCCTCGCCGCCGCCCCCCGCTGGCGCGGCGGCGGCGGCCCCCGCCGTTTCTGCCCGGCGCCTCGGCACGAAGAGGTTCAGCCCCTGCCTGTTCGGGGAGGGGATCGACTGCAACATCGACTGACCGCCGAATGCAAAGCTTCGTCGAATCTATGAGCAGCGCGCCTATGCTCGGTATTGTTGCGAAGGTTCGACGCCTTCATTTTAAGATTCGACGGCGCAAAACCCAATTCTGCGGTAAATCAACTCTGAAGTCGATCTGCTACTCGGCCTATGGGAGGGCGAGGAGAGTGATGAGCAACAAAAGTACCCCTGACCCTTGGGAAGGGGACCAAAATCAGGAGGGCCACGGATAGGGGGCCTTTGTGTTGCAGCTGTATCTGACGAAACCACCCATGCCTCTGCGGGTATCCCTACAAGCCGCGGATCTAGGTTAGGCCACGAATCCATTGTGTTATGAGGGTTCGGGGTCGTATTATGCTTTATTGGGGGAACAAAGCATGACATAAACATGAAAACTCGGAGGTCCGCGCGGATTTCTCGGAACGGCGCTCGACCGCCCTCCCTGGCGCGCTCCGCGCGCCAGGGGCGGCACCGGAGGCGCCGCCAGGGGGCCCGAGCGCCGATCCGAGAAATCCGCGCGGACCTCAGAGTTTTTATGCTTCTGTCATTCTTCGTTCCCCAATTCGTCATTCTTCGTCATTCTTCGTCTTCATGTTTTATCTTCGTCATTCTTCGTCATTATTTGTCATTCTTCGTCATTCTTCGTCATTATTCGTCATTGTATGTCTATGTGTTATCTTTATGTCATTCTTCGTTCCCCAAAACTCGTGAATTTGGACGCCCGACATGGGTACCGAAAAAATGGGTACGATGCCCAACAACAAATGATGTCCCACACCAGCAGGGGCCGCTGTTGGGCAGGCGGCCTCCTGTCTCGAATGGACACAGGCCGCGGCGGCGTGGACAGCGAGGCCTGCTCAAAATGAACAGGAACTGCTGTTGGGCATTGTACCCATTCTTTCGGTACCCATTTCGGGCGTCCAGAGTGAAGACGGCCCCCGCACGGGCCCGGCCCTCTCCCCGGCCGCGTTGTGGCCAGGGCCTCGCGGCGAGGCCCAGCCCGGGCGGCGAGGGCCCCCCCGGGCCCCGACACCGGCGAGGGACGGGGCACGGGCAGGCGGCCGCTGTGGGTACCGGCACAATTCCCAGGCACACGACGTCCCGACTTGTTTTTTTACTCCTCCTCCTCCTCCTCCTCCGCCGCCTCCTCCTCCTCCTCATCCTCCTCCTCCTCCTCTCCTCCTCCGCCTCCTCCGCCTCCTCCTCCTCCTCCTCCGCCTCCTCCTCCTCCCTCTCCTCCTCCTCCTCCTCCGCCTCCTCCTCCTCCGCCTCCTCCTCCGCCTCCTCCTCCTCCTCGGAGGGGCCTCCTGCGACCCGGCAGGTTGCACCACGGCGAACACTCACGACGACAGCCTTCGGGCCGCAGCGATGTGCGATATTTGGGCGTGAAGGGGGAGAGGGAGGCACCCGCGTGCTGGCCCGAGGGCGCCTCGCGAGGCGCCCGCACGCTGTCCCGACGCTTCTCTGGAACGGGGCCCCCGGGAGCCCCGACCCTTTCTGCCCGGGGCCAAGTCTTCGCTCCCGACTCGTTCTGCTGACGGCCCGGGACCTGGCGAGGACCGGGCCGAAGAACCTCGTATCTGACTACCTACCAGGCCACCCCAACCCAACCCGAAGACCCGACTTTCGGGCTGGGGGGGGCGTAAGGGCTCCACATGTGCTTTTTCGATGTTTCCCGACCCCCCCCCTCCCCCTCACTGGACATCGAGGGCAACTCTGAGCCTTCGGTTTGGGTGGAGGTGGTTTGGTGGGTGGTGGGTCTCATATTTGCCTCACGCCGCGAGCACGTCGGGGTTTTCCTCATCTGGCTGCCGGTTGCGGCCGCTGCACCGGTCGCGGGGGTCCGCGTGCTCCGCGCGTGCCGCCCGCCTGGCCTTGGCGTCCCTGCGGCGGCCTGGCGGGGCCTCGTCGGGGCCCTCGCCTTGGAGGGGCTCCAGGTGTACACCAAGTCGTCTGGTCGGGCAAGGAGCTCAGTGCGTCAACGCCCCAGCTCCTCCACCTGTGGGGCGCCAGAGCGTCTGCACGACGAATTCCGTCGCCGAAATCGGTGGCTCCTTTACTCCTTGATCCGCCAAGCGACGTGGTGTATACATGTGACCGTTTTTTGTTCTTTCCCGCATAACGGTCGTTATCTGGGGGAGGGGTGGGTTCGGGCGGGAGAGTAACGGCAACAGCGGCCGCGGCGTGCACCCGCCAGGGTGCGTCCGCGTCACCAGCGAGTGCGCACCACGGCATGCAGCGCGGGGTCAGGGCCAGCCCCTCCCAGCACGATCGTTAGCGTTGCCTGGACGAGGTGGGGGGGGATTGTCCTGGGTAACGAGCGTCACCTTCGGGAGGAAAAAAACAACGCTCACCATCGAGCCCCTCCGAGCACCGTCGGCGCCGCCGCGGAGGTGCTCGGCGAGCGAGGCGGCGGCGTCGTAGCGCAGGGCGCGCTCCAGCCGGCGGCCAAGGGTCAACGCCACGACCGTGCGGTCGTCCCGGAACTCCGCCCACTGGTCCAGCAAGGCCAGAGAGTCTGTCCGCTGTGCCATGCGCACCCCGCCCCCCCGATCTCCAACGATGTGATTCCATTCTAGCGTCTCGCTGAAGGGTTCTAACCTTTAGGGGTTGGCGGACTGGGCTAGCACCAAGGGCGGGAAATTGTGATTTTCATCTGCGGGACCCGCCACGCAACAACGACGACGACGACGACGACTGCGACTACGATTGCGACCACGACTACGACGACTACTACTTATGCTTCAGGGGGAAGAGGAGGGACCAGTTCTACTCACCACCGACAGAAACAGCGGCGGGGGGGGGTACAGTCGACCCGTATAATAAGGATGCGCGGCAAGGATGCAAGGGTCTTGGAAGGCCCATGTCGACACGCATCGAGTGGGGCTGGCCAGCGAAAGTTGCCAGAGATGGGCCGAAGGGGCAAGGGCGCAAGAGTAACCCTGGGAAGGTTGCTCATCCTTACTACGCGGGCTGACTGTATCAAAACAGAAGACCCTTCGAGGTTAAAGGAAGCGAAATAAGGGTTGCTAAGAGTCCCACGGGGGGGGAGCCTGGGGACGTCTGGTCAGGCAGCCGCTTCGCCCGAGACCGCCTCACAATACATTCAGGCATCGTGCTCTCGCCTCTACGCTTGTGGACGCCACGACAATAGACACCCTAACAGTCCGATCATCGACTTTAAAGTGTGTCTATCATGTCGAAGAAATGTTCTAAAGATGTTTAAAACATGTTTTACATGTTTAAAACATGGCTAAAACATGTTTTAGACACCTGGGAACTATTCGGCAACACGCCTCCTCTCCATGGATCGTCCTCCACAACTCTACGCCGGCTACGTGTCTGGTCCGCACGGGCCACGACCCACGGAAAGAGAACGCAAGAGGTGCGCGTGGCCGTGCTCTCACCCCTGGCCCGTGTCCCCGACCGACCTCCCTTCTGAGACATGCCGCGGGAGCGAGCGCTCGAGGCGTCGGGCGCGCCTGCAACAGCAGGCGTACAAGGCAGGCGCCTTGGGCACGGCCGAAAAGACCCTGAGATAAGGCAGCCGTGCCCAAGCCAGAAACAGTGACAGTCGAGCAAGCCGTGGCGCTCGACCAAGCCTTGATGCGAACCTCGGGCGTCGGCGGAAGAGAAGAGTCCTCGAAGATCCACATCAGCTGCTGGCCAGCCTCGTGCGGGCAAGGCTCCTCCGCCCGCCTCTGCACCTCCGCAGCTGCGGGGGTGCCGAGAGGGGCAGTTAGGCTCCCTCCGCGGGCGCTCCTCCTCGACGTGGGCCCCCCCTGAGGGGCCCGCGGTCGGGCGCTGGGGCCCACAAACATTGGAGGCCTCCCAGATGGGGTCGGAGTAGGGGTCGGAGGGTCGCGCCGCATCGCCGATACATCGGCGATGCATCGGCGATGCATCGGCGATGCACCAGCGATGCATCGTCGACGTCGGCGGTGCATCGGCGACGTCGGCGCGAAGGAGATCGGGCTCCGCATCGGGGATGCATCGTCGATGCGGCGCGATCCCCCGAGCCCATCCACTCCGACCCTGTCTAGGAAGCCTAGAAGAATGGGCCCAGGGCAAACAACTGGCCCCGGGGAAGGGGTCGGGACCTCTGGGGCCGCGGATGGACAGCATCAGAGCGTCGGATGCCTGGGCTCCCCGCCATCTCCTCGTCCGTGGGGGGGGGGGCGCGGCGAGGGGGCCTCCCTTCGAGGCGACCTGCCGCCCGCCTCCTTGGAGCCCCCCCCCTCGCCACGCACACTCCGCGTGCCGCTGGCACTAGGTCGGGCATGTCCCCCTACAGGCGGTTTTTGGATGAAAACTAAAAGATAATCAAACAAATAGATCGAAATGGCCAAACGCAATCAAAAAATCGCCCCCATACTACTTTTGAGAAATTATTCCTCCCGTAGAGGGGCAGGCCCGACGGGAGGAGGCGGCGCGCGCGGGGGGAGGGGGGAGGGGGGAACATGCTCAGAGCATGCAGTCTGAGCGCGGGGAGACGCACGCGAGGGTTGGGGGGGGGAAGAGCCAGGGCGGAGGGGGAAGGCGAGGGGAGGACCGCGATCCGCCACTGTAGCATGCCGCGGCCGTTGCGCGTCGGGCCCCCGAGCTGTCGTCGCTATCCGATCAGCTACTCCTCACCGGAGCACACCTGGACACCCCACATGGCCTTGAGTCCAACATGCGCACGGCAGGTTCGTGCCTTTACGGGCGTTTCGGCGCTGGTTTCGGACACCGCGTGGATAGTTCCAGCTTGCAGGATGATCTTTCAAAGATCGGCGGTTTCTGGATCGCCAGGTCGTTCCATCTAATATTGGACGATTCTGGGCCACTGGCGGCAGTGAGCCTTGAACGCCCGCGCTGGTACGTCGTCGCGTCGACGCGACACGCGTCCCCACAGCTCACTCGCTCGGCGGGGTGGCAGACGTGCGCCGCAGGACGAGTGCACACACACACACACACACACAGCGGGCACGTGTGTGGTCAGCGGGCGCGAGCGGGCCGAGGCCGGGTGCCAACGCCTGCCGAGAATCAAGCGGGACGCGCGGGAAACGAGTTGGGGCACGCAAGCACACAGCGGACGCAGACAAGCAGAGAGCTTCCGGTTGGGACAGTTGGGGCGCATCCTTCGTCTAGGCTTGAGCTTCCTCAGGGGCACCAGGGCTTCTGTGAGCCCCTGGGGCCATCAGGGGGTAAGAAGCCTCCGTGGGCTGTGGGCCACCCGCTGGCAGACCGACTTCGTACTTGACGTGCCCACTGCACAGTGGCCCTGCCTCCCTGGCCCCCTCTAGCTTGTCGGCCAAGCGGCACTGGCCCGCGGCCTGCTTCGGCAGCATCCAGGCGCAGGGCGCGAAGAGCCTCGGCGACAGGGCCAGCCAGCGGGCGCCGGCCCCCGCGCCGCCCGAGGCGCCGGCACGCGAGCGCAGGGGCACGAAGACGACCACCAGAGGCGACAGGTCCGCGAATCTGGGGTCCACCGCCGGGCGGAAGTCGAAGGGCCCCCGGACGCCGCAGAAGAGGTCCCCGTCCTCCCAGCGCTCGGCGGGGGCCTCTGACGACCTACCAGACCACACCAACCCAACCCGAAGACGCGAATTTCGGGTTGGGGGGGGGTATTATGGGCTGCGCATGTGTTTTTCCCATGTTCCCCCGACCCCCCGCCCACTGGAAATGGAGGGCAAATTGAAGCCTTCGGGTTGGGTTGGGGTGGTTTGGTGGGTGGTGAGCCTCCTCCTCGCAGACGGCCGGGCAGACGACGGCCTGCCACAGCCACAGCTCCAGCGGCAGCCGCCGGTCCAGCACCACCCACTCCCACTCGCCGCCGAGCGCGTCGACCGCCGCCTCGTCGGCGTGCACGCTCCCCCAGGCGCGGGCGCGCTCGCCGAGGGCGGCCGAGAGGGGCCGCAGCTCCGCGGACGCGTGGTGCTGCTGCGCCCAGTCCAGCGCCTCCGCGTCCAGCCACGGCGGGGCGTTCTTCGAGTAGAGGATCGACTACAGAATTGGTGTTCCCCAAACTTGCTTTGTTCGTCGACTCGACGGGAGAGTGCATCTAGTGTCCGCAGACCTGCGAGCATCATACGCACTTGCCTGCAGGCTCGACGAAGACATCGAGTTTGGGGACCACCACCGCTGTAGCCGATCCCCTGCCCGAGCTCTCCAGGGTCAGGCTGCCACCGTACCTGCCCGCCAGCGCCCGCTGCAGGCCGACCTGCCGCCCGCAGGCCGCCAGCCAGTCCACGTCCGGGCCCGGCGGCACCGCGCCGCCCCCGCGCGAGCCCCGGCCGCCGCCGCGGCCAGGGGCCTCCATGGGGAAGCAAGAAGCTATACCCAGAGATCCGAGGATGTGATTTTCTCACTCCGGCAATTTTTCCTCGATTTCGGCCTTGGGGGCCCGCCATCGGACCCCGGGACCATCAAAAATGGATCCGGGATGAAAAAACACCCCTGGAGAAGGGGTCGGGACCTCTGGGGCCGCGGATTGAAGAAAATCTGATCGGCGGATGTCTGGGTATTAAATTAATACTGACACCGCTGCTCCCCAGATCTCTCCCGGCGCGCGTTGTGACCAGCACTTCGAGGAGCAGCCGGCCGTGGCGACGAGGGCGTCCCAGGACCCAGACATCCGGCTGCTCCAATTCTCTTGGCGCGTGGACCCCGGAGGTCCGGACCACTTCCCCAGGACCAGTTTTTCGTCCTGAGTTGTTCTTCGACGCTCCCGAGGCCCGGCGAAGGCCCCCCGAGGCCGCAAACGGCCAAAGCCCCGCTGCTCCAATCTCTGCTGGAGCGCCGGCTCTCCGGGGAGGCCCCGGCAGGCGCCACGGAGGAGCGCACCTGCTCCTCCGCGGCGGCGAGCAGCGCCCCCGGCAGCGCCAGCTCCCGGGCCAGCTGGCGCCGCAGCGGCCGCAGCCCGGGCGCCAGCGCCGCGGCGCGCCAGGCGCGGGCGGCGGCCGCGGGCGCGAGCAGCTCCCACAGGCGCCCGGCCGCGAGCTCCAGCGCCCGGCCAAGGGCGGGCTCCGGCAGCGCTGCCGCGCCGCCGCCGGCCGCCATCGCGGCGCCGCGGCGGCGTCGGGGCGCTCCTCCCCTGCTTCTCCTCCTCCTCCTCCTCCTCCTCCTCCTCCTCCTCCCTCCTCCTCCCTCCCTCCCCCTCCTCCTCCTCCTCCTCCTCGTCCTCCTCCTCCTCCCTCCTCCTCCTCCTCCTCCCTCGTCCTCGTCTCTCCTCCTCCTCGTCCTCGTCCTCCTCCTCCTCCTCCTCCTCCTCTCCTCCTCCTCCTCCTCCTACTCCTCTTCCTCCTCCTCCTCCTCATCCTCGTCCTCCTCCTCCTCCTCCTCATCCTCCTCATCCTCTTCTTCCTCCTCCTCCTCCTTCTCCTCCTCCTCCGTTTGGGCGCCCGAGTTCTCCGGGGTAACTCGGGTCCGGGGTAACTCTTGTTTGGATCCCCGCAAAAACGAACCCGAATTAGCCCTGACCCGAGTTACACCTGATGATTTGGGGCCCTGGACGCCCGAGTTATACGGGGTAACTCGGGTCCGGGGTAACTCGGGTTCGGAATCCCGAAAAACGAACCCGAGTTAGCCCTGACCCGAGTTACCCCTGATGATTCGGGGCTCTGATCCGTTCCTGTTCCCAAAAACAACTTTTCCCTGTCGTACCCCGAGGCCGCGGGCCCGGCATTTCGCCTGAGACACCCTCACCATTTACGAACCTGAAGCTTAAACATTGGCAACAGCTTCACAGATGGAGGGCGGGTGGTTATCAAAGTGTGGCTCTCGCCTTAGCGACACGGACATTCGCGAGCTTCGCAGATGGAGGGCGACTGGTTTTCAACATGTGGCTCTCGCTTTAGCGCCGCGTGCATTCATTCGTTTTACATAGTTGCAAGAGTCTCACTTATTGAGCGCCACTGCTCTTCAACATGTGGCTCTCGCCTTAGCGCCGCGCATACTCCTTGAAACAATTGCACAAGCTTCACGGATTGAGGGCGACTGCTTTTCAACATGTGGCTCTCGCCTTAGCACCGCGTGCATTCGTTTTACATATCTGCCAGACTTTCACGACATGAAGGCGGGTGGTTTCAAAATGCGGCTCTCGCTTTAGCGCCGCGTACATTCGCTGTACAAGTGTGCAAAAACTTCACGGATTGAGAGCGGTTACTTTTCGAAATGCGGCTCTGGCCTGAGCGCCGCGCACATTCGTTTATACAATATACAAAGGTTTCACAGATTCCCATGACCAACGTACCATACATGATGTGTTGCAAAGGTTATGGATTACGTATGCGGGCGCAACAATTACGTTGATTCGCGGTGCCGAAGTCCCAGAGATGCCGATGTGGCACGATTCAAGCCTGTCAAGACGCAACAATCAGGTTGATCCGTGGCGCTGGAATCCGGAAGACAATGTATTGACATGCTTCAGAATCTCCAAACGGTTGTCTTCCGACGAGGCAGTTCCCTCAGTGGAGATGAACCGTTACAGGAGCCCATGAAGAGGGAGCTTTGAGGGAGTGTTTACTCCAACATCGTTGATGACTCTTGAGTTTACACTGGATATCCTTCTCCTCCTCCTCCTCCTTCTCCTCCTCCTCCTCCACTGTCGGTGTATGAGCGAGAGGAGAGTTCTCAGCCTGTGGCGACTGACCGCTTCTTGGGACTCCCAAGCGTTATGTCTGCATCGGGATGGTCTCTAAGGACTCCGAAGGGAAATGGGTCGGGGAGGGGGGTGGCAAAACCAGCGTTTCGCTCAAGACGTCCCCACGATCTGGCCGCGAATGGGCAAGTGTGATAATCCCTCGCGGCTCCCCCTTGGGATGCCCAAGTGCTATGCGCGCTGGAGACGTCCCCACAATCTGAGCGCGAACGGGCAAGTGTAATACCACCTGGCGGTTCCCCCTTAGGGTGCCGAAAGAATAGGAAACTGGGCTGATTCATCCGATGTTTTACTCATCCTGTAAAACCCATCCGATGCCTAAATCATCCGCGCCTAACTCATCCGCTGTCATCCGATCCAATCAAATTCTTATGATGCCCATCTCATCCGTGCTAATTCATCCGGTGACTGACTCATCCGCTGTCTGATTCATCCGGTAATTAAATCACACGGTGCATTACTAAACTTACCCAGACCTAAATCATCCAATGCCCAACTCATGCGGTGACTAACTCATCCGGTGCCCTAACTCATCCAGTTCCAAACTCACCCTTTGACTGGCCCATCCAATGCCATAACTCATCCGGTGCCCTGTCTCATCCGGTGCCCCAACTCATCCAGCACCTAATTGATCCAGTACCCTAACTCATCTGATGCCATAACTCATCTGGTGCCCTAACTCATCTGCTGCCCCAACGCATACGGTGCCCTAACTCATCCGGTGCCGAACTTATCCAGTCCGTCACTCATCTGGTGCCCCCAAAACTCATCCAAAATAACACATCCGCTGCTCGACTCATCCAGACCTATCTCATCCGAGCGCAACGGAAACACAGAAACCATCGTTCTGGACTCGAGCCGGCAAGGAGAAGAATGGAGAGGAGGAAGGGAAAAGAAAACTTGTTTGACTATGAAACGTAATTTAATCAAGTAAGTTGTCTCAGAGGATTGGCCTTGCCCAATGAACCACTGAAAGCAAGCCACTCGCGATGCACTCACATGGCTTCAGCATCCTCGGCTCCTGGACAGGAGAAAGAAGAGGAAACCACAGAAAAGATTGAAGAGGAGAAGAGGAGAAGAGAAAAAACCTGCTTGACTACGAAACGTTTTGTAGTCAAGCAAATTTGCAAAGGCCTGGCCTTGCCCAGTGATCCCCAGAAAGCAAGCCAAAGCGCTAGCGAACACTGAGGCCAACTTACGCTACCTCACGCTGCAATACGCGCATCCGGCACTCGACTCATCCGCTGCCTTTCTCATCCGAGTGCACTGGAAACAACGCTCTGGACTCGAGCCCGTAAGGAAAAGAAGAAGAGGAGGGGGGAAACACATTTGCTTGACTATATAACGCTTTGTACTCGAGCGAATGTTCAAAGGCCTGGCCTTGCCCAGTGGACCCCAGAGAGCAAGCCAAAGCGCCAGCGACAGCTTGCTTATTACGCTAAATTACGCTATCTCACACAATAAAACACTGATCCGGTGCTCGACTCATCCGATGCCGATCCCATCCGAGAGCAACGGAAACAAGGAACGATGGCTACAGACTCGAGCCGACAAGGGAAAGAAGGAAGAGGGGAGGAACAGAATAATTGCTTGACTACAAAACGAGTTGTAGCCAAGCTGATGTTCAAAGGCCTGGTCTTGCCTGGCGGACCCCAGAGAGCAGGCCAAAACGCTAGCAACCGCATGCGCTAACTTACGCTGTCTCACGCTGCAATAAACTCATCCAATGCTCGACTCGCCTGGTGCCTATCTGATCCGAACGCAACGAAAACAAGAAACGATCGCCCCGGATTCGAGCCGACAAGAAGAAGAAGGAAGAGGAGAAGAGGAGAAGAAAAAAAGCTTGACTACAAAACGTTATGTAGTCAAACAAATGTGCAAAGACCTGGCCTTACCCAATGGACCCTAGAGAGCAAGCGGAAACGCTCGCGACATCAAACGCGAACTTACGCTATCTCACGCTGCAATACAAACACCTGGTATGAACTAGCGCTAACTTGCGCACGTTTACCAGCAAACGCCAGGAAGGAGCGCTGAAAACAGGCGCAGCCAGGAAGGAACGCTGAAAACAGGGCTCGTCCGGTGCCGAACCCCTCTGGTCCGTCACCCATCCAGTGCCCTAAACTCATCCAGCCTATTCGTCCGGTGCTCGATTCATCTGGTGACTAATCACCCGGTGCCTCACACAATCAACAAGGAGGACAAGGAAGAGGAGGAGAGGAACAGAAAAATTGCTTGACTGCAAAAAATTCTGCAGTCAAGCAATCTGTCTTCAAGGATTCTAAATGTCTCTAGTTGGTAAACTTTTCCCCAATGCCACGTTCCTGTCAAGCCAGCGGATTAATGTGCGATAGCTAACGAGGTCGCATAGGGCCGGCGGGTGAAATGGTGAAAAAGTCGCGGGCAAAACGCTGGTTTGTTTTGGAATTCCGACCGACAAACCACATGGCGAAGTGAACATGTTCGTTTGTTGCGAACGCCGTGAGCCAAGCGCAGGTTTTGCAGAACATGTTGGGGATGCCTCGAGCGAAACGCTTGATTCTCCTCTTCTCAAAAGAGAATAGACTCTACCCCCCCCCCTCCCCTCGGACTTAACGCTTCCCCCTGGGATAATATAATTTCATATATATATATATATACACACACATATATATATAGATATACTGCACACTCGTCCATCCTAAATATGAAATCATATCATCCCAGCCAAACCGGTATCCCCCCCTGAGGTTCCCTTGAAAAAACACTATGCGGTGACATGTTTTGTTCTAACATAGCACTTGTTCACTAATCCCTTGCAAAAAAAAGGACGAAGTGCGCACGCGCGCGTCGTCGCGCGCGCATGCCGAAATCCTTCAAAAACCCTCGGCCTCGGTGCCGGAAGGATTTCGCAATCGAGTTTCCAAAAAACATACAAAAACACAGGGTTTCGCAACACTGATGTGCTAAAAAAGCTTCCGCGCGAGCTCTTGCGAAATCTTAAGAAAACCATTGGTTGTTCAAGATTTTCACAACATGCTACCAAACGGGCTTCGCGCGCGCGCATGTCGAAATCTGTCAAACGCCCTTGCGCGTGTGCAGTCGCGAGAATCCTCTGCAAAAAAAAGAAACGAAGTGCAGACGCGCGCGTCGTCGCGGGCGTACGCCGAAAACCTTCAAAATCCATCGGTGTCGGAAGGATTTCAAAATCGTGCGTCCAAACAACCTACAAAAACCCAGGGCTTCGCAACACGGATTTTCAACAAAAGCGTGCGCGCGCGCTCTTGCGTCGTCGCCGTCCTCCCTCCTCCCGCGTCGTCGTCGTCGCCTACGTCGTCCTCTGTCTTTTCTCGTGTTCGTCGTCGTCGTCCTCTTTGCGTCGTGGTCGTTTCCGTCGTCGTTGTCGCCGTGGTCGTCCTTCCTCCTCCTCCCACGTCGTCGTCGTCGTCCGTCGTCGGCGTCTCGTCGTCGTCCCTCCTATTTCGTCGCCGTCGTCGTCGTCGTTGTCGTCGTCGTCTTCCCTCCTCCCTCGTCGTTGTCGTCGTCGGCGTCGCCGTCCTTCCTCCTTCGTCGTCGTTCGCGTCGTCGCCGTCCTCCCTCCTCCCTCGTCGTTGTCGTCGTTGTCGTCGTTGCCGCCGTCGTCGTCCTTCCTCCTCCCTCGTCGTCGCCTTCGTTGGCGTCGTCGTCGGCGTCGTCGTCTTCGTCGTCGGCGTCGGCGTCGTTGTCGTCGTCGAAGTCGTCGGAGACGTCGTCGGCGTCGTCCTAGTCGTTGTCGTCGGTGTCGTCGTAGTCGGTCTGAAGAGGTTTTGCAAACCAAGTTGCGGGTGGGTGGGTGGGATGTTTGCGCGAGCAGTGGAGAGGACAGCTTCAAGACGGTCAAAGTGGTTTTGTTCCATAGATTGTTCCGCTCCTGGGGCTCGGAAATGTTGCGTTTTGCGCGAGGATCCTACAGATTACCCTAGGGCGCGCCTCAGAGCGGGAAAAATACGAAAACACGGTGGCTTAAACGACCCAGAGAGGGGCAAGCGTGAAAACATCTGGGTTCCAAACGCTCCAGAGCGGGACAAGCGTGAAAGCACATGGGCTCCGAACGCCCCAAAGCGGGACGAACGTGAAAACGCGTGGAATCTTGACGCCCCAGAGCTGGACGAGCGTGAAAACACATGTCCCTAACTCCCCAGGACGGGAAAAGCATGAAAACCCATAGCTCCTGACGCCCGAGGGAGGGTTAAAGCGTGAAGACACATGGGTTCCTAACGCCCCAAAGCAGGACAAGCGAGAAACCACGTGGGTCCGGAGCGGGACGAGCGTGAAGACACATGGAAAATACATGGTGTCCTGACGCCCCAGCGCGGGACAAGCGTGAAAACACGTAGGTTCCTGACGCCCCAGATCTGGGCATGCGTGGAAACATGTGGACCCGAACGCCTCAGAGCGGGACAAGCCTGAACGCACCTGGGCCCCTGACGTCCCAGAGCGCGACCAGCGCGAAACCGTTTGGGACTCCCGACGCCCCAGATCGGGACAGGCTTGAAAACACGTGGGTCCCTGACGCCCCAGAGGGGGACGGCGTATGCCCCATCCCCCCTTGGCGCCTCCCCCGGCCCGTCCCCGGTCGCGCGCCCTGGCTTGTCCCCGGCGCGTTCCCGGCCCGTTACGGGGCGCGTCCGTTGCCACGTCCTTTGACGCGTCCCCCGGCGCGCCCCCGAGTGCGCCCCCGGCACCTTCTGTGGCGCGTCCACGCGCCCTGCGCAGCGTGTCTCGCGCCTTGCCCCGCTTCGGAACTGAGTTGGATCTCGAGCTCGAGCTGATTGAGTGCCCCACGCGTTTCGACTGCAGCCAGCTTTGGGCCAGCTGTGCGCTCGGGCAGCTCGCCCTCGAGATCCAAACCATGTCGGTCCGGTTTCGGATGCCAGCGGCGGCCTGATCCTCCACACGATTGAGCACAAGGGAATTCATCGCGCCATGACGCACTTCATTTCGAGCACGGCATTGCACAGCATAATCATGGCACGGTACTTCACGATCGATACCTTCAGCACTGCAAGAGCCTGTCGCCCAATCAAGCGTCTTGAAAATACAGCTATGCCTCGGTCGATCATGTATGTAAGACAATACAGAAACCGCGTACTTTCAGCGCACCTTCGAAGTACCTTCAACGAATGTGTCTGACATACCTTCAGAGTACCTCGGCACACCTTCGGCATACCGTCGGCACGTCCCCCGGCGCGTCGCCTAGCGCGTTCCCTGGCACGTTCCGTGGCGCGGCCCGCGGCGCGTGCCCCTGGCACGACGCGCGGCGCGCCACCTGGCACGTCCCCTGGCACGTCCACTGGCACGTTTCGTGGCGCGCCCCCTTGGTACGTCCCGCGGTGCGTTCTCATGGCACGTTTCCTGGCACGTCCCCTGGCGCGTCCCTTGGGACGTTCCGCGGCGCGACCACCTGGCGACGCGTCCCGTGGCACGTTCCTTGGCGCGTCCCCTGGCTCATCGCTGCGGCACTACGTGGCACGGCACAGCGCAGCGGAGCACAACACAGCCCCTGGCACAGTATCATCAGCATCGATATCTTCAGCACTGCCACTTCCCGTCGCCCGAGTGAGGTCATTAGAATCGTTTCCTTGCTTTGCAGCTCTCCCTCCCGTTCCGGGCTCGTGGGCCGATCATGTTCTAGACAGCGCAGCACTTCAAACAAGTCTGTGGAGGAGTCTCTGACATCATCCACCTGGCGTCTCCGACAATGAACATAATCTCACACTATCTCACGGCCTCACCCCCCTCCACTTTGATTTGGAAGCGGCATGCAAAATACAAACAAAAAAACGCTCCCAATCCAGCGTGGCTGTGCCGATGCCGCCAGGTTCCGAGGTTATCCTTCCGATCCAGGCAGGGAGAAGGAAGGAGGAGGAGGAGGAGGAGGAGAAAGACGAGAACGAAGAGAAGGACGAGAGGGAAGGATCCGGAAAGAAGTGAAAAAGGATGAGAATGGACGAAAGAGAATAGCGTGTGATTACCGAGTAGGCGTAACTCACCTGGAACGACTAATGCACACAGTGCCAAACTCTTCGCATGCCGAACTACGGTGCCATAATCTTCCAATGCGAAACTCCTGCGGTGCCGAACTCATCTTGTTGCCGAACTTCTCCGATGCCATACTCCTCCGGTGCCATACCCCTCCAGTGCGAAACTCCTGCGGTGTCATACTCCTCTGGTGCCATACTCCTCCAGTGCGAAACTCCTGCGGTACCTAACTCATCCGGTGCCTAACCCATCCGGTGCCTAACTCATCTGGTGCCTAACCTAACTCATCCGGTGCCTAACTCATCCGGGGCCTAGCTCCTCCGGAGCCTAACTCGTCCAATGCCTCACTCATCCTGTGCCTAACTCATCTGGTACCTCATCTGGTGCCTCATTCATTCGACTCCTACCCCATCTGATGCCTGACTCATCCGGTGCCTACCTCATCCTGTGCCGAATTAATATGGTGTCTCATTCATCCGGGTTAACTCACTCGTCTGGTGACTGACTCCTCCGGGCTAACTCATCTGGTGACTAAGTCATCCAGTCTAATTTATCCGGTCGCGGTTCACCCGAATGAGTCGGAGCGGATGAGACGCCATCGGATGAATCAGCCAGTCCCCGTATGCCTCCTACATCGCGGTGACTACACACCCCCTGGCGGCCCTCCTTAGGGGTGCCTAAGTGCTTCGCCTGCTACATCGCCATGATCATGGGGCTCTGAAAAGGGAGGCGTCGGAGGTGGAAACACACTCACACACACTCTCCTCGCTCGAGACATCCGCAAAATCTGGGCGACAAGTGAGATGCCTGCTAAATCGATGCGACCATGAGCCGCAGGTGCAAGATCACTCGACACGGAGGTCTCCACAAGTGCATGCGATGTCCTGGCACTGCCTGCTACGAGCCGTCGACGGTGGCGGCGGCGGAAGGCGGCCTCCGCAGCTCGACCAGGATCTCCTTGCGCTCGGCGCCGCAGCGTCGCAGCGCCGACCGCAGCTCGAGCAGGTCCGCAAGCTGCAGCGTCTGGCAGACAGCCACCTCCGCGCGCGCGCGATGGGGAGGGAGGCGTGGGGGTGGAGGACTACGATGACGATCCTCGATCCTCATCCTCCTCCTCCTCCTCCTCCTCCCCCTCCTCCTCCTCCTCCTCCTCCTCCTCCTCCTCGCTCTAACTATGGCGTGAGACCACGCTCTGACATGTGACGACGCTCCAGACAGCGCAGGGCATCATGTCGCGCTCTTAGTGTGCCAGGGGGCACGGAGGCGCCGCCGTTGCCGTCGTCGTCGTCGTCGTCGCCCTCGTCGCCCTCGTCGTCGTGGCCTGGCGAGTCAATGCGGCGACGGGGGACTTTTCGACGCTGTGATTTTACATAGGCACGGGAGCTTCTCGCATACGTTTGCGGGCAATCGAGTTTTTTTACACGTGGTGCTTTGCGGGAGCGGCTGGCGTAAGCCACGGAGCAGGGTCGCTGCATCGTGCGTAAAACCGTTCGACCTAATTCTTCAATGTTTTAACGATATCGGCCATTGCCGGCCCCACCCCTCCCCACCCCAAGTAACGTCACGTTTCGCGCCGGCGCCGTCTGGGACTGCTTAAGAATAGCCGTAGACAGCTTGGACAGCAGATACCGGAGGGGATCTGCTACGGCTGAGCGCGCATACCTGTAAGTATCTGCTACGGCAGAGTGTTTCCCTTTTCCTCCTCTTCCTCCTCCTCGTCCTCATCGTCGGCGTCATCGTCGCAGCGTTCCTCCTTCACTCATCCTCGTCTTCTTCATTATACTGCAAGGTGCTTCGCGTAAGAGAGGGAGAGCGAGGCAGCCAGCCGGGCCAGGCCGAAACGACTTGTTTGACTACACTGCTGCTATCGATTCGAGCTCTTGGGTGTGAGTGTGTGCGTGTTGTGCGTGTGTTGTGTGTGCTGTGTGCGTTGTGTGTTGTTGTGTCCGTGTGTTTATGGTTGTGCCTGTGTTTGCGTTTGTGTTTGTGCTTGTGTTTGTGATTGTGGTTGTGTTTGTGTTTGCGCTTGTGTTAGTGGTTGTGTTTGTGCATGTGTTTGCGTTCGCGTTTGTGATCGTGTTTTTAGTTGCGTGTGTGTTTGCGATTGTGTTTGTGTTTGTATTTGTGTGTGTGCGTGTGCGTGTGTGTGTGCGTGTGCGTGTGTGTCTGGGTGTGCGTGTGTGCGTGTGCGTGTGTGTGCGTGTGTGTGTGTGCGTGCATGTTAGCGTGTGTGTGTGTGTGCGCGTGTGTGCGTGTGTGCGTGCGTATCTGTGTTTGTGTCTGTGTGTGTTTGTGTGTGTGTCCGTGTGTGTCTGTGTGTGTGTCTGGGTGTGTCTGTGTGTGCGTGTCTGTGTGTTGGCGTGTGTGTGTGTGTGTGCGTGGGTGTCCGTGTGTGTCTGTGTGTGTGGCTGGGTGTGTGTGTGTGTGACTGTGTGTGTCTATGCCTGTGTGTGTGTCTGTGTGTGCCTGTGTGTGTCTTTGTGTGTGTGTCTCTGTGTGTGTCTGTGTATGTCTGTGTGTGCCTGTGTGTGTGTCTGTGTGTCTGTGTGCGTGTCTTTGTGTGTTTGTGTGTATCTGTGTGTGTGTGTGTCTGTGTGCGTGTGTCTGTGTGTGTCTCTGTATGCGTCTGTGTGTCTGTGTGTCTGTGTGTGTCTGTGTGTGTTTGCGTGTGTGTCTGTCTGTGTGGCTTTGTGTGCCTGTGTGCGTTTCTGTGTGTGTCGTTTTGTGTGCGTGTGTGTCTTTGAGTCTGCGTGTCTGTGTGTGTGTCTGTGTGTGTCTGTGTGCGTCCTGTGTCCCCGAGACCGTTCGTTGACAGGTCATCTTTCATTCCGCCCGCGTCTGTAGTATGCCCCCTCCTTTACGTCCTAGCGCTACGTCCTCGTTGGGAGGCCCACCGTTGGGCAGCGTGTCACCTCCTCGCCATCCATGCTCGGATGTCTTGCTGCCGATGGCGCTTCGGAATCTGCTGAGATTCCCCCGAGAGCCTAGCCGCAGGCGCCGCGGTTCCAACCTTTCTTCGCCTCCACGCTGCGCGCAAGGCTGCGACCGGCAAAGAATGTGCGTGGTTGCGCGCGTGTGTGTGTATGCGCGCACGCGTGCGCGCGCGTGTGCGCTCGCGCGCGGGCGCGCGTGGGCGCGCGTGCGTTTCAGAACCAAGCTTTGTCTGTCCAAACGGCCACAAGAATGTCCTACAAGACCTTCAGAGCACAACGCGAGTCAGTTGAGCCCAAGGAAACCCCAGACTTGTGATCGGGAGAAGGCGGCAGCCAACATGCACCGCCAAGGATACACTGAAGACTCAAATATCGTAAAAAGACGCCAGGTATTTCAGCAGACTTCTTGCGGAACGCCTGGGGGAAGTTCACTGGCGCTTAGACTGCAGTCCCCTCACCACTCGCAAAGAGAAGGGACACCGCTGTCACAGTTCGAGCCAAAGTGCAACAGTATACATGTGCGCTGACACTGTCGCGACGTTGACGGGCACTTACAAATACTGTGGGAAGGATCTGGGCGAAACAAAGCAGAATCGTCCCGACGCTCCAAAATGGCCTCCAAGATGGCTCATGGTTCATGGTTCATGGTAGCCGCCGACATACCTCCGAGAGAAACCCTAAGACAGCCACAAGATGGCTCGAAATGCATTCGGAGCCCCCCCAGGGCCCATTCAAAAGTCCGAACATGTTCCCAAACCTGTAGGGCAGTAATGATGTTTCCATTCTCGCCTTGTCGCCTCCGATGGCAAGAGCCTTAAAAGGAGCCCAAGAGGGCCCAAATGCGGCCTAAGAGAGGCCCCCACGAGGCCCACAAGAGGCACCAACAGGGCCCCACGAGGCAACTCTTCGGCCTTCGACGTACGACGGCGACGATGAAAGAGTGGAGGGGAGTGCAGGGGGTAGGGGCGGGGGCGAAGAGGCAGGGGAAGAGGGGGAGGTGGAGCAAGCGTGGGGAGGTGGGGTGACTGCCCGCCAGACCACCTTAACCCAACCCGAAGACCCAAAGTTCGAGTCGGGGGGGTACGGGCTTCCTATATGTGTTCTTCAGTGTTCCCCGACCCCCCACACACTGGGAATGGAGGGCAAATTGGGCAGACTGGTGGGTGGTGAGGTGGGAGAGGGGACAGACGGAAGACGACAGGCGCCAAGCACAGAAGGCAAGCAGCCGCCCCAGGAGAAACACCGCGGCGGGGGCCACCAGGCGAGCCGCTCCTTCGTCCACAAAGTCAACCAGGGGCGCGGCCTGTCCAGGTGGGACAAGGATGAGAGGCGGGCACAAAGGAGGAGGAGGAGGAGGAGGAGGAGGAGGAGGAGGAGGAGGAGGAGGAGGAGGAGGAGGAGGGAGGAGGAGGAGGACCAGGAGGAGAACCAGGAGGAGGAGGAGAGGAGGAGGAGGAGGAGGAGGAGGAGAGAGAGGAGAGGAGGAGGGAGGAGGAGGAGGGAGGACGGAGGAGGAGGAGGAGGAGGAGGAAAGGGAGGAGGAGGACCAGGAGGAGGAGGAGGAAAAGCCGGAGGAGAGGAGGAGGGGGGAGAGGCGGAGGCGGAGGCCCAGGCAGGGGAGGCGCAGGCGGAGGCGGAGGCCTTCCCACGTGCCCCTCCCCGTCCTCTCCCTCTCCTCCTCTCCTCACCAGCAGGGTGCGTATCCGCTCCTGCTCCTCCTCCCGCTGGGCCCCTCCTGGCCCCGACGACGACGACCACGACCACAAGTGCGACCACGATCGCGACCACGGACACAGCCAATGCCATGACAAGGACGACGACGACGACGACGACGCCAGCGGCGACGACAACGGCGACGTCGGCGGCGGCTGCGGCGACGACGATTGGCCTGCGCCGGCTCGGTCTGCCGACGCCGCGCGGGCTCGGGCCACAGGCCACGGCGGCGCGGGCCGCTGGCCGCGAGGGCGGAGATGCAGCTCTGCACCTCGCGCCCAGGCAGCGGGGGAGAGGAGGATCCGAGGCCTGGGGGTCGCGAGCGGCGTGATGTATGGGGGACCTCCTGGAAGGAACGCGACGGAGCGAGAGGGGGGCAAGACATCTGGGGGTCGGGGGAAGGGCGAAATCTGGGGACCGAGGCCTAGGGGCATCTGGGGATATCTGGGAGTCGAGGCCTGGGGGTCGAAAAGCGGGGTATACTTGGGGGACCTCCTGGAGGGAAAACGACGGGGCGGGGGGGCACAAGCCAGGTCGAAGAGAGGGTCCTCCTCCCCTCCTCCCCCTCTTCGGGGACAGAGAGGGGGGGAAGGGGGGGGAGGAGGAAAACGGAGGAGGGGGAGGAGGTGGAGGACGATCAGCAGCATCAAGAGGAAGGGAGGGGGCCTCACCAGGGGAAGGGAAGGAAGAGATGGAACATCACCAACAGGACGAAGAGGAGGGAGCAGGAGGTGGTAGGGAAGGGGGAGGAGGAAGAGGAGGAAGAGGAGGAATGGGAGGGGCCCCAGAGGGGGGAGGGGGAGGGGGGAGGAGGGGGAGGAGGATCATAATAACCCAACATAGATCAGCGATGTTGCAGTACGCCCTCCCGTCCAAGGTCCCCTCCTCAAACGTCCCTAGAAGCTTTCCTCTTCACTGCGAGAAGCGCTCCCCGTGAAAGGCCAAAGCGATTCGGCCTGCCATACTGGACAGGGCTCGGCTTTGAAAAGGAACTATCTTGCATCCTGCTGGCGTGCAATCAGGGATGCGAGCGACTGTAAGTATAGTTGAACGAGGTGTCCTGCGATATATCGCTTCCTAAAAAAGACCGCGCCTCGACTGAGCAACGTGTGCACAAGTTTACGCGTGTGGTCATTAACTCTCAGGAAGTCTAACGCTACAGTCGGGGCCCTGAAGAAGGAACCCTTTTCGTTGGGGAGGGGGTCCGCGTTCCTTATGTGTTTCGCAGCTTGCCTCAGGTTTTCCTTATGTGTTCGATCGGAAATCGAATTTTAACTCATGGAAAAAAGGGGCCTCGTTCCTTATATTGGGCTCCTTAGGTCAAGCCCCCGACTGTAAAGCTCCATTTCGAAAGGCGCCGCACTGCAACAGTGCAGTGACACATGCGCGTGTGGCGCAGAGGGAAGAAGCAACAGTTTGAACGGTCAGCCATTCCATCCTCGAAGCTGCTGCGCTGCGAAAACGACGGTGCGCGGCGCCAGATCGAGAGCCACGGCTTGAACAAAGATCTCCCCCCCTAGGGGGGCCCATGCGAACCCTACAGTCGGGGCGTTGACCTAAGGAACCCTAAATAAGGAACGAGGCCCCTTTTTTACCATAAGTTGAACTTCGATTTCATATCGAAAACCTAAGGAAAACCTGAGGCAAGCTGTGAAACAATTAAGGAACGCGGAGCCCCTCCCCAACGAAAAGGGTTCCTTCTTCAGGGCCCCGACTGTACCCCTCCCCCTCAGAAATCGTGGGGGGTAGGGGTAGGGTTCGCATGTGGCCCCCTAGCAAAGTTCAAGCTTCTGCTTCTCAAGTGTGAAGAAGCCTCTGGCGAAACGCTCGGCCCGCCCCACCGACACTCCCAGGGGGGTGCGGCAGGGAGAGGCGGTTTACAAGGCAAACGGAAGGAGCACATAGCAGGAGGACGACGACGATGACGACGTGGACGAGGAGAAGAAGAAGGCACAAGCATGCAGATGAGGTGGCAAAAGTAAGGCAGAGGAGGAAGGGCAAGGCCACTCCTGCTACGCGCGTGAGCGATCTCCCCTCCTCCTGCTCCACCCCTTTCCCGATCCAACCCCTCCTCCCTCATCCCCAGACGCCCCATGCCCAACCCCTCCGAGCCAGCCTGAACAAAACGCTAGCCGTCTTCAAACAAAACTTGCAAGGATGTCTCCCCGTCGAAGGTTTTTGTATGCTTCCCATCGCTCTCCCCCCTCGCCTCTGGCATGGGCCTTTGGCACGCCAGCCCGCAATGCAAAAGTGTTTTGCACACGAGTATGGAAATACGGTTTAGCTGTCTGACCGTCGCCGTATTAATTGGTGCCTCGGTTCGATATGTGATCGGGTTGAGGCGGCTGTGGCGCGCGGGCGTTTGTGATTTTCGAGGTAAGAGATACTTGTGCCCGTCAGGAGGACTCCTTGGGGCCTTTGGGGGACCTTTGGGGGGCCTTTGGGTGGCTCTTGTGGGCCTCTTGGGGCCTCCTCGGGGCCTGCTGGTGGTCTCGGATGCGAGAGACAGGGAGATAAAGAGACACCGACAAACTTATATCGGACTCACTTCTAGAATACTCATTTACATAGTGCTCGCTTCCGTTCTGAGGTCCGCAAGGGACCGCACATGCTCGCACATGCCCCGCAGTCGCATGCACATGCCCATGCAACCCTAGAAGAGTCTCAACAACATCGCCGCACACGTGCGCACATGCCACATAGTCCAAGGCAGAGTCGGATGCACAGTCTGGACAAACTCCAAAAGTATAACAGCACATGCCCGCAAATCCCGAAGAGTCGAAGATCCGGGTGGGGGACAGAGAAACAACTTGGGAGGAAAAAGGACAGATGAGAGAGGAACGAGGGAAGGAGCAAGGACAACGAGGGAGACGGATGTCGCTGGCTTTCGAGCAGCAACGCGATACCCAAGTAAGGGACGTGGCAGGCGACAGCACCAATCGAACAAATGGATGTGGCCAGCGCTGGGATGATGTATCACGCGAGGATGCATCAGGCGAAACGGTCCTGACCGCCTCAGCTCAGGGCATCTCGGAACCCAGGGTTACGAGGATCTCTCAAGCGAAAATGGCTGGACCACAACAGCTCAGGGCATCTCGGAACTGGACATCTCCGAAGTCAGAGATGCTTGGATGTCTCAGGCGAAAGTGGCAGTCCCTTCATGGGGCAGGGCACATCCGAGGTCAGAGTTGCGAGGATATCTCACGCGAAACTGGCCTGACCATTTCAGCTGAGGGAATCTCGGAACCAAGAGTTGCGAAGATGTCCCAGGCGAAACTGGCCTGACACCTCAGTTCAGGGCATCTCCGAAGTCAGAATTGCGAAGATGTCTCAGGCGAAAGTGGCCCGACCACCATGGGGCAGGGCATCTCCGAGATCAGAGTTGAGAGGATATCTCAAGCGAAAGTGGCCCGACCACCATGGGGCAGGGCATCTCCGAGATCAGAGTTGCGAGGATGTCTCAGGACAAGGTGGCCTGACCACCTCAGCTCAGGGCATCTCCGAGGTCAGAGTTGCGAGGATGTCTCAGACAAAAGGGCTGGACAATCATGGGGAAAGGCGTCTCCGAGGTCAGAGTTGCGAGGATGTCTCAGGCCGAAGTGAACTGACCACCTGAGCTCAGGGCACATCGGAACCCAGAGTTGCGATGTCTCAGGCGTAAGTGGCGACCACCATGGGGCAGGGCATCTCCAAAGTAAGATTTGCGAGGATGTCTCAGGCGTAAGTGGCCTGACCACCTCAGCTCGGGGCATCTCCGAGGTCAGATTTGCGAGGATGTCTCAGGCCAAAGTGACCTGACCACCTGAGCACAGGGCACATCGGAACCCAGAGTAGTGAGGATGCGTCAGGCGAAAGTGTCCAGACCACCTGAGCTCAGGGCATCCTGGAACCCAGAGTTGCGAGGATGCTCAAGGGGAAGTGGCTGGACCACCATGGGGCAAGGCATCTCCGAGGTCAGATTTGCGAAGATGTCTCAGGCGAAACTGGCCTGACGACCTGAGCTCAGGGCATCTCCGAGATCAGAGTTGAAAGGATATCTCAAGCGAAAGTGGCCCGACCACCATGGGGCAGGGCATCTCCGAGATCAGAGTTGCGAGGATGTCTCCGGACAAGGTGGCCTGACCACCTCAGCTCAGGGCATTTCCGAGGTCAGAGTTGCGAGGGTCTCTCAAGCGAAAACGGCTGGCTCACTGCTCCGGCGTCCCGCTCATGGCGGCGAACTCGGGCAGCGCAGGCGCTGCGCGCGCCTGCGCAGGGGGTGAGCGGGGCGCTGGATGAATCGGGGTCGCTCCCAGCCTGGCCGGCCCCGGCATTCTTGCACATCCCGCACATGCCCCGCACGGAATTTGCGCAGGCCGAACTTGTCGGTGGCCGACCCAGACAAGCGGTCATGCTGTGCAGATGGCGGACGGCCCTGTGGGTCCCCACGAAGTCTATGCGGGACTTCTTGAATGCCGCTGTCGGGCCGGAACACTTAAGAATCGCATCGTGGAACCCAGAACCATGAGGATGTCCCAGGCAAATCCGGGCAGATCGCCTCAAATCAAACCATCTCAGAGCCCCGAACTCCGATGGTGTCTCACGCGAAACGGGCTGGGCCACTTCAATAATCGCACCCTGGAACCCAGACTTCGGGGATTTCCCAAGCGAAACGGGCCAGATCAAATCAAGCCAGGGCATCGGTTCCCGCTGTTCTCGGAGCCCAAAATGTCGAGGACGCCTCACGCAAAACGGGCCGGAGCACGTCGAGAATCGCAGATTGGAACCCACACCTCTATGGATATCCCAAGCGAAGCGGGGCAAATCACCTCAAGCCAAAACATTTCGTAGCCGTGAGTTCTGAGGACGCTCCACGCGAGACGGGCCTCCTCTTCCTCGACCTCATTCTCTTCTCCCTCTCTTTGGATGCTCTTCGCCACCATGCCGTCCGAGATGCGAGTTGCGAGCGCCTGCTCCCCCTCGTCCTCTTCCATGTCCGCCCCCTCCTACTCTCCTCCCCCTCCGTCTGATTCCCTCCCCCGGCCAAGCCGAACAGGCGCTCGCGAAAGAGATTTTGACAGGGCACACCAACAAGCTCTGCACGGCCACTGGACGACCACACAAGGTGAAGCACATAGGCGTGAACCGCTTCCATCAGCAGTGGGCGGGCCAAACGCGCAAGCTCTCTCAGCATGAACGGCACAGGATCCCGTCATGGCCGCAAGAAGATCTGACACGAAGCACGGGAAGCTCTTCTATGGATCCCAAGCAACTCCGAGAGCATGTACGGGCATGTGCGTCGGAATCTGCGAGCATGTGCGGACGCGCGCTTTAACGCTTGTGGGTGAATGTGCGGGCCCGCGCGGTCATCCGCCAGGAGGATTGCACGCATGGGGCGTGTGCGGGTCCACGCGCCAGGATTGCGCGCCGTGCATGTGCGTGCATGTGCCGCTGGCAAATCTGCAATCATCGCACACCTTCCGCATGTGCAGGCATGTGCGGGCATGTGCGGGCATGTGCGCCGGCATGTGCGGGCATGTGAAGACAAATGATGACCAAACACAGCGCACATGACCCTGCACCTGTCCAGGCGCGCATGCACAATGGGACATCCAACCAAGAAGGCCCGCAAATGCCAGGCACATGCTGGGCACATGCCGCGCACATGCACGCACATGCCAGCGCAAACGCGGCCGCACATAAACCCACGCAAGGGTATAGAAATGACTGCGGTGCATCTATGTATATACATAGACATACAACAATATGTATCTAACAATGTATCTGCTACAATGCCCTTGGGGCACGAGTTGGAGTGTCCTCAGGTCCCTTGCTCAATCCTCTGGAGCCTCAGTGGTCAATCCTGACATGTCTTCAAGGCGCCCGTACTCGTAATTATCAAATCGTCTTGGGCTTGTCGCGTGCCTCCTTGGGCTTGTCGCGTCTTCCCGCATGATTTTTCCAGGCCGCCCTCAGACAGGCCAAGAGGGCCCCGACAGGCCCCGAAGACTGTTCAAGAAGGCCCCGAATCACCGAGCAACCTGCTCAAGACGCCGCGAGGATTCCAAGAGGCCGAAAACGCGCGCAAGAAGCGCCACGAGGACTTCAAGAGCGTTCCCAAGAGGGCCCCAAGGGGCCAAAAACAATTATCCTGGCGAAAGACCCAACCATATGCAGTTGTGAACAACGCGTTGTGGGTGCCGCTGTCGGTGGAGCTCCTTATGTGGCCACGAAACGCGTGAGGGACGTGCCGTAATGGGTGGGCGAGACGCATGCGGGCGGTGCCACTGGGGCCTTCGGTGGGGCTCCCTGTGGGCGGACGCATGCGGGAGGTGCCCCTCGCTGGAGCTCCCGATGGGCCAACGAAAAGCTGTACTGAGTACTGGCTGGGGGAGACGCATGCGGGCGGTGCCAGTGGGGTCCTTCTTTGGAGGCCACGAAACGCTGTACTGGGTGGTGGCCGACGCATGCGGGCGGTGCCAGTGGCGGCTTCGGTGGAGCTCCCTATGGGACCACGAAACGCAGTACCGGGTGGGGGGTCGCATGCGGGCGGTGCCACTGGAGCTCCCTACGGGGCCACGAATCGTTGTACCGGGTGGGGGGGACGCATGCGGGCGGTGCCACTGGGGACTGGTGGAGCCCCCAATCAATGGGGCCGCGAAATGCAATACTGGGTGGACGACGCATGCGGGCGGTGCTACCAGGATCTTTCAGTGGAGCTCCCTACGGGGCCACGAAACGCTGTACTGGGTGGTGGCTGACGCATGCGGGCGGTCCCAGTGGGACATTCGGTGGAGCTCCCTATGGGGCCACGAAACGCTGTACTGGGTGGTGGCTGACGCATTCGGGCGGTGCCGCTGGGACCTTCGGTGGATCCCCCTATGGGACCACGAAACGCTGTGCTGGGTGGTGGCTGACGCATGCGGTCCCACTGTGGTGGCTGACGTATGCGGGCGGTGCCACTGGGGCATTCAATAAAGCTCCCTGTAGGCCCACGAAACGCTGTACTGGATGATGGCTGACGCATGCGGGCGGTCCCACTGGGGCCGTCGGTGGAGGTCCCTATGGGGCCACGAAGCGCTGTGCTGGGTGGTGGCTGACGCATGCGGGCGGTGCCACAGGGGCCTTCGGTGGAGCCCGCTATGGGGCCACGAAACGCTGTGCTGGGTGGTGGCTGACGCATGCGGGCGGTCCCACTGGGACCTTCGGTGGAGCTCCTGTATGGGGCCACGAAACGCTGTGCTGGGTGGTGGCTGACGCATGCGGGCGGTGCCACTGGGGCCTGCGGTGGAGCTCCCTGTAGGCCCACGAAACGCTGTACTGGATGATGGCTGACGCATGCGGGCGGTCCCACTGGGGCCGTCGGTGGAGTTCCCTATGGGGCCACGAAACGCTGTGCTGGGTGGTGGCTGACGCATGCGGGCGGTGCCACTGGGGGCTTCGGTGGAGCTCCCTATAGGGCCACGAAACGCTGTACTGGGTGGGTGAAACGCAGGGAGGAAGGAGGGGGACGAGGGGGAGGAGGAACGCGGGGACCGTCTCTTCAAGACGAGGGCCCAAGGATAGTTGGGAATGGGTTACCTAAAGGTGATCAATGTTTTGGGGGATCTCCACTTTTCGAACTTCCGACTCTCCAAGACGTCCGAAAGAGGCCCCCAAGACCGCCATAAGAGGGCCCCGGAGGCCCCCAAGAGGCCCCTCAAGACGGCCTAAGAGGGCCCCAAGACAGCCAACGAGGCGCCAAAGACACCCAAGAGGACCCAACACGTCCCTAAGAGGAGCCCAAGAGGAGAAAGGCGAACCGAAATTCCGAGCCTTCCGCCCCGAGAGGCGCCCAGGATGCCCCAAGAGGCCCCCAAGATGCCCCCAAGAGGCCCCGAGAGGCCCAAAAGAGGACACAACACAGCACCCCAGAGGCTTCAAAACTGCTCTCAGGAGGCCCACGAAAAGCGTCGAAGAGATCCCAAGATACACTCACGACCGCCTTAGATGGTCTCAAGATGGCCCAAGACGGACCCAGACGCTCCAAAGAGGCCTCCCAGGTGCCTCAAGCGGCTTCCAAGAGGACTTACATGAAGGCCCGAAAAGGTTACAAGCAAGCGTTGCCATTTAGCATTACAGAAAGATTGACTGTTGCGCCTCTTCGGCTTTCCGACGGCCCAAGACTGCCCAGCAAACCCCGAAGATCGCCCCAAGATCGCCGCAGAGACCTCCAAGGTGACCTCAGAACGGCCCAAGAAGCTCCCACGACGGCACCAAGGCAGTACCAGTTGGCGCCCAAAACACCCAAGATGACCTCCACGACGGCCAAGATGCCCCAAAGAGAGCCCAAGATGTCCCCAAGACGGCCCAAGATGCAGCCAAGACGGGCTAAATTGGCCTCCAGATGGCCCAAGGCCGCCAAAGAGGCCCCCAGGAGGCCCCTACGAGGGCTCAAGAGGCCTCCAAGAGGTTCTTCAGGAAGGCCTGAAGATGCCGAAATCAATGATTCCATATGTGTTTGAACAAATTTGGCATCCGCTCCTTTCTGGCCTTCCGACGGCCCAAGACGGCCCAAGAGGTCCCCAAGATCGCCCCAAGATCAGTCAAGAGGCCTCCAAGATTACCCCATGACGGCCCAAGAAGCCCACAACACGGACCCAAGAGGGTCCACAGACGGCCCAAGAAGCCCCCAAGATGATCAAGATGGCCTACAACACGTACAAGATGGCCCCAAGAGAGCCAAAGATAGCCGCAAGATGCATCCAAGACTGCCCAAAATGCAACCAAGACGGTCTCAGATTGTCTCAGGATGGCCCAGAACAGCCCAAGAAGCCCACAAGAGGCCTCCAAGAGACCCTTCGGAAAGGTCCGAAGAAGGGAGAGTCATGGGTGCTCCTTGTGTGTTGAAGGGTTTGGGCGTTTGCGTATGTTCGGTGTTCCGACGGCCCAAGATGACCGCAAAGGCCACCAAGATGGCCCCAAGAGTGCCCAATAGGCCTCATGATGGCCCCAAGAGGGCATCAAGACGGCCCAGACACTTCCAAGACGCCCAAGATGGCCTCCAAGACGGGCCCGGAGCACCCCGAGAGGGCCCCGATTTGGCCCAGGCCCTCAGGACGGTTTCCGACGAGCTGGAACGCCCTCAGACGGCCAAATAGCCCCCCTAAGGAGCCTCCAAAGGCACCCACGAGACCCAAGGAAGTCCCCAAGAAGCCTCCCAGAGACACCCAAGAACCTCCCATGAGGCTCAAAGAGTGCCCCAAGAAACTCCCAAGAGGCCTCCTCCTCCTCCTCCAGTTTGTTCCTCCCTCTCTTCCTCTTCTTGTTTCTCCCCCACGTGTTCCCCGATTAGTTTCCACAACGGCGGGGGGGGGAACACCTGATCCGATAGCTTGGCTAAGCTCTGGTCGCAAAGTTCGGCAACCTGGGCGTATCGAAAAGGCAGGGGAGGGGGTGATTCGCAGTAGGCGTCTCTGATACGTGTGTGTATGAGTATAAATCTGTTGTGTACATGTTCAGAGAGAGAGAGAGAGTGAGGGGCGGGACTGCATGCATCTGCATGTGCATATATGTGTATAAAGAGAGATGTAATGCATACATTCATGTATGCATCTATATATATATGTGCTTCATCTGTATGTACCCATATCCATAGTACACATGTAGCATACATACATACATACATATAGACATACATTCATTGATACGTACATACAGAGGGAGGAAGGGAGGGAGGGAGAAAGGAAAAGAGAGAAAGAGAGAGGGAGAGCGAGCGAAAGCCAGAGAGAGAGAGAGGGAGAGAGCCAGAGAGAGGGAGAGGAGGCGCAAGCGGGAGGAGGGGAGGCAGAAAGGGCCTCTGGCAGGGGCAGCTGGTACGCCAGCCCGCTCATGGAGCCGCTGACGCCTCCCTTGTCCACCAGCGCGGCCAGCAGGGGTTCCACGCGGCGGGCTGGGCGCGCGCCGCGCTCGCAGGGCGGCCGCGTGCTTCGGTGCACCTCTCATCCAGATCCAGCTGTAATTCCATGTTTCTGCTCCTCCTCCTCCTCCTCCTGAGCCTCCTCGCTTCCACCATACTCACCACTCACCACCACTACCACCAAGCACCATCAGACTCGTCGTCGTTGTTGTCGTCGCCGTCATCACCACCGTCAAGTATCATCATGCTCATTATCACCAGCATCACCGTCATAATCGCATCCGTATCATCAACATCCTTATAGGCGGCGGCGTCGTCGTCACCACCATCACCATCACCATCCATCAGCACAACCACTATCATCATGGTCATCGCCGCAGACGTCGCCATCATCGTCATTATCGTAGCACTCATCGTCGTCGTCATCGTCATCGTCGTCATCATCAGCATCAGCATCAGCATCAGCATCAGCATCAGCATCAGCATCATCATCATCATCATCATCATCATCATCACTATCCTCATCATAATCGTCGGTCTCCTCATTGCGGGTACTGCATGTACTTATCAGGTGAGTCAGACAGTACACAACACACATGTGGGCACTAGCCTGGTCAGAAAGTTACTGCTGGATCATGGCACCAACCAGGCGAGTGCCACTTTAAAGCCTGGGCTGAATGAATACAGCACTGTGTGCTGATAAACTTGCCCTTGAGGAGGGCACGCTCCTCTTCACGGATAAATTGCTCATTCCTTGATCCCAGATTAAAAGCGTTCAGGACTTCCAGATTTTCCACAGCGGGAGCAGAAAGGACAAGGAACACTGATCTCACCACACAGGCAACGTGGAGGCCATGCCCGAAGTGGCCGAGCTGCCTGAAGCCATGCTCCTCATGACCCCCCTGTTCCTCCTCCCCAGGACGGGGTGGAGGAAGGAGAAGGAGAAGGAGGAGAGGGGGGAGGAGGGAAATGTTTTAATGCGGAGGAGAGGGTGGAATATGGGGGGAGAGGAACGAGGGGATGACAGTGAACGACGAAAGTGGGAGGGAGAAGGATGGACAGGGGAAGGGGGAGGGAGCGGGGCAACTCGTCTTCGCCGCGGTCGTCTTCGCTGCGGTCTTCTTCGCACGCGATCGGCTTCGCCCTGTCATCTTCGCTGCGGTCAGCTCTGGCGTGGCCTTCTTCGCCCGCGGCCGTCTTCGCCCGCGCTGATCTTCGCTGCGGTCGTCTTCGCCGCGGTAGTCTCCGCTCAGTCGTCTTCGCCCGCGGTCGTCTTCGACGGGCTGGCGTTGTCGGGGCGTCTTCGCCCGGTCGTCTTCGCCCGGCCGTCTCCGCCCGGTCGTCAAAGACCCACCGCCCGCCCGCAAAGACGACCCCGGCCAAGCCGCCCGGGCGGCAGCCCACGCAGGGAGGCAAGGGGCCAGATGGCCGGGGGTCGAGGGGGAGCAGGGGCAACGGACCAGGCGACCCAATGGGCTTGCACCGACTCTGAAAACCCAGAGACCCGACGAGATGATGCTTTCCATCCGCGGCTCCTCCTCCTCCTCCTCCTCCTCCTCCCTCTCCTCGTCCCCCTCCTCCTCCTCCTCCTCCTCCTCCTCCTCCTCCTCCTCCTCCTCCTCCTCCCCTCCTCCTCCTCCTCCTCCTCCTCCTCCTCCTCCCTCCTCCTCCCTCCCTCCTCCCTCCTCCCTCCTCCCTCCTCCCTCCCTCCTCCCTCCTCCTCCTCCTCCTCTCCTCCTCCTCCTCCTCCTCCTCCTCCTCCTCCTCCTCCTCCTCCTCCTCCTCCTCCTCCTCCTCCTCCTCCTCCTCCTCCTCCTGCCGTAGCCATTTTGGTTCAAGGCTGATGCTTTGGCGGGCTGAGCCCGCATTGGCAAGACTGGATCGCTCTAGTCCGAGCGTGGCAAGGTCTCTTGAAACCTGGCAGTTTTCTTCACTCACGGCCCTTGTGTGCCAAGCCTTGTGCCCCTCATGGCGTGGCGCCGCAATGCTCCATGGTGGCGTGGTCGTCGCGACGGACGGGGAGGCCGCTACGGCAACGGCCACTACTCCGTGTGCTCCAAGTGCAGCCACTGGGAGTACGACCACTTCGGCAACACGGAGTGCAGCAAGTGCGGAGGCGCGTATGTCGATGACGGCCCTGGCGCGCGTCCTCCTGTTCCTGCTGCTGCTCAAGTGGATTTCGTCGCTGACCTCAACGCGTTGGCGGCAAAGTACCCCACCTACGCGACTGTGCTTGGGCAGCTCCAAGCAGTCGCTCCGCCGCCGCCTCCAGAGGCGTACGTCCCCGCCACGGACAATGACATCGGGAAGCAGGTCGCCGCCAAGCGCAGCGTGCTCTCGAAGGCGGTGGAGACGGCCAGTCGAAAAGAACGGGTACTGCAAGCAGATGTGGAACAGCGTCGCCAGGCCGTGGTGCGAGCTCGGGGCGCCCTGTTCAGTGCTGAGTCGAAGCACGCGGAGAAGGAAACGGAGCTGCAGGAGGCCGTGGACTCTCTTCGCCGTGCCAACTTTGAGAAGGATAATTTCAATGCTGATGCCTATCGCCTCGATCTGCAACGTGCTGAGCAACAAGCAGCAGCAGCGGCGCAGCAGGCAGCCGCTGAGCATGCCCGCGCAGTCGCACGTGCAGCCAGAGGCGTGGGCAACGACACAGGTGCGGGAGGATTTCTACCTGGTGGTGCAGCTGGCCAACCTGGGGCACAGGGTGTTCCAGGCGCTGGCGTACCTCCTCACGGTCCCCCTGGTGCGCAGTTGCCAGGCATCACCGAGAGCGGGCAGGTTGACTTCCAGTGGGTCCAGGAACATCTACATGAACTATCGGAAGCTGAGCTGCAGCGTTTCTACCAACGGTCGCACCTCTCGCCCGCCCAGTGGATCGAGATGCGGAAGGTGGCCATCCAGCAGCGCAGCGCCGAGGTCGATTTCGACATGGGAGAGGAGGCGCAGAGCGAGGCCGGCACTGATGCTCCTGATTCTCCTGAATTCAATGAGCTGGCAGCCCTGCGCGAGCGTGCAGCTGAGCGTGGACTCACTCCTGAGGCATCTGAACGCTACGGAGTCCTGCTTAGCAAGGCCGCCCGCGCTCGGGCTGGCAAGCGCGCCAAGAAGGCTATTCGTGACCAATCGTCTGCCACTTTCTCTCTGTTCTGTTCGGCGGCAGCCTCCCAGCTCACCTTTGCTGGCAGCCAGCCAGCGGCAGGCGGGCAGGCGCCCGCGGCAGCAGCGGAGCCTGCTGTGCAGCAGCAGCAGCCAGCGGCAGCGGCGGCGCCTGGAGGGCAGCCGCCGCAGCCTGCGGCCGCAGCAGCACACAGCGAAGCCCCGCCCCGCCTTTAGCAAGGCGGCCCCGCCGCGTCCGAGGCGCAGACGTGGCAAGCAGGATGGCATCGAGATCAGGTTTTGCAACGTTACCAGCTGGTCTGATGTCACCAAAGGTTTTCTCTCTTCCAGGATATCTGAGATGGGCGCCATGTTCATCGTTGAGCACCATCTTCGGCAAGATGGTGTTCACAAGGCCAAGAAGGATGCAAGAGTTATGGGTTGGAACCCGTTCTTCCAGGCTGCTCTCGACTCTCCAGGAGGTGGTACTCATGGGGGCGTTGCAGCTTTCTGTCAAAAGGGTCTGTCCTGCCAACGTTTCCTCTCTGGGCTCCAGGCTGTGAATGTTGGTTCGGGCACGTGCTGGTTCTTCCTGGAGTTCAGGCTTCACGGGATTTCCATGGCGATTGGTGTTGTGTACCTGGTGTCGTCCATTGGGGCGACGGGTGAGAATCTGTCTCGGCTGAGAGAAATCGCGGAATTCACTACCACCTTGGGCGTTCCCTGGGTCCTGCTCGGTGATTTCAACATGTCGCCTGATCTGTTGATGGAGTCGGGTTTCCTGGAGATCACCTGGTCCAGGGTTCGAGTTCCTGATGATGTTGATTACACGTGTGACGTGGGTATGACTATGATTGACTATGCTGTGTGTTCCAGGGACGTGGCCCCCCTCGTGAATGTTCGGACGATGTTGGAGTCCCCGTTCAAAACGCACGCATGCCTGCATGTCACGGTAGACGCGGATGTTTTAGAGCAAGTGGTCCAACGTAGAGGTCGGGCTGGTGCGCTTCCTGTCGCCGCTGGGCCTGACCATCTGTGGCCGTATTATTTGAACATGGCCTGTGCAAGTGGGCTTGACTGGCACACACCTCCTGATGTCAAGGAAGCTACCCTAGAGCATACCCTGCAGCATGTTTCGGACGGGCTTTCGGAGGACTACGCCTTGTGGTCGAGAACCTCGGACATGATTTTCCTGTCTCGGGGATGTGCGTTGGTTGACGAACCTGAGCGACTCCTGGGACGGGGTTGCGCTGTCTCCAGGCTTTCGGGCACGATTCGGAGGCGTGGGCCCAACAAGCAGGCCTTCAATGTTCCGCACCTCTGTTTCTGGTCCATGGTGTACTCTCGGCTGTTCGGACTGTGGAAAGCTCTCAGTGGGAAGGCTACCTTGGCGCAGGCTCGGCGTTTGGCCTCTTTTCTCGACCGGCAGGCTAACTACGTTCACCTGAATATTGAGCCTCTCTGTTCCCCTGCTGATGCTAGCGAATGGATGGCCGACCTCACCAGGCTCCCCGACTCGCCTGATCTCGTGCATCGTTTGGTGGATGAGGCCGCCGGCGTATGTAAGCTCGCCTGGGGCAAGGTTAAGGTCTCTAACTCTGCTGGCATCAGGAAGTGGTTGAAGGATGCGTTACCTGGAGGAGCGAGGAAGGTTCATAACTGGTTGAAAAGTGATGATAAGGTGGCGGTGGAGTACCTGGTCGCGCCTGACGGCATCCGACAAACCCCGAACGACATGATGAAGTATAGGCATGATTTCTGGGCTCGCTGGTGGACCCCCACGAAGGAGCATTTGCAGGTTCTCAATGATACCCTCGGTGAGCTCAGGTCCCTTGCCCAGACTTTCCTTCTGGAGTTGCCAGAGTTTGAGCCTCGGGACGTCCTGCAGGCGGCGACATGTTTTGCTAGTGGCACAGCTGTAGGCGTCGACCAGTGGCCCCCCAGGGCTTTCCTGCAGTTACCGTGGCAAGCGGTCCAGTGTCTGGCAGCCCTGTTCAATATGTGCGAGCAGGCCTTGACGTTTCCGCAGCAGTGTTTCTTGAATATCATGGCGTTGCTTCCCAAGTCTGTGCACGACGAGCGCGCAATCAGCAAGTGTTCCGCTATGTACCGCATGTATGCACGTATGCGTGGTGATCACATCCATGAATGGACGGCCGAGCACACGGACATCTGGGACAGTGCAGTGCGTAAGTCCTCAGCGTTGCAAGCAGCGCTTCTGCGCGAAGTGTGCCACGAAGTTGCAGGTGCTTTGAAGTTTGACTCGGCCTCTCTGCATTGGGACATGGAGAAGTTTTTTGACTCTGTTGTGCCCGCCCTCTTGGTGCAGCTGGCTCTGAAGGTTGACTATCCTCCTCACCTCCTCTACTTCGGCATGCTTGTGCACACTAGCCCTAGAATGCTCGAGGTGGAAGGGGTCGTCTCGCAGGTCATTGGCACGGGCAGGTCTATTCTCGCTGGATGTTCGCAGTCGGTTCCATGGGTCAAGACGTATCTGCATGGAGTGCTCGAGCGTGCACATTGTCGTCTCCCAGTGGTGCCGATTCGTTCATACATTGATGATATTACACAGTACATGCAAGGTACGCGCAAATATATTGTCTCTGCACTGCCTGCTGCAGCCGCCGGGTTCTGCCGAGATGTGGGCGCACTTGGCTGTTGAATCTCGCCTAAGTCTGCTGCAGTTGCATCGTCCTATGATCTGGCCAAAGAGTTGTCTGCTAAGTTTGATGAATTGGGGGTCTCTATCTCATTCAAAGGGCAGGTGAAGGATCTGGGGGTCATGACCACGGCGGGGAGGAGGAGATGTGCATGGAAGATCAAGCTGCGCCAGCGGACGGCTTTCAAGCGCTCTCGTAAGCTGGCCTATCTCGCTCGCCTGTGCGGTCGATCCCGCAAGATCTTTCAGCCTGGTGTGCTCAGCGTCGGATCGTGGGGTCATTCTGTGATAGGTTTGACCGTGTCCGATCTGCAGAGTTTCCGATCGCAGGCCGCTAAGTGTTCAGGATACTGGAGTCAAGGTGCATGTACCTCGACCGTCCTCAGCCTGATGAACCCCCTGAGTCAGGATCCTGAATATCGGCTGCGTACTGAACAGTTATCCGCTATTGCTGGCGTATGGCATGCCTTGTCCCCTGGGCAACGGCAAGGGGTGCGCAAGGCGTGGGAGCACCATCGGGCACGGCTCGTTGCTCCCCCGCCTCAGCGCCGCTGGCGCACGGTGGCTGGCCCCATCGCGGCCGCGATCTGCACCCTGCTCGATTTGGATTGGTCGCCCACTTCTCCCACACAGTGGGGCACGCCTTGCGGAGTGCTCTGCTTGGAGGCGCGCGACTTCATGTTTCATCTCCGTGCTGCTGTGCGGCAGTCTGTTTCTCGGGGACATGCTAGCAAAGCGGCTCAGCATTTTTGTGGAGAAGGGTTGGATGGAGGTGCTGATGTCACGGTGCTCCGTAGAATGCATGCTAAGATGATCAAGAATGAACAGTACGCTGATGCCGCGTTGCTCGTGTGCATTGTTACGGCAGGTACCTGGCCCGAAGCTCGGCTTCAAGATGCGGGGTACCAAACAGACGGCATCTGTCCTAGGCGTGGGGCCGCTCGGGAAACTAGCCTCCACCGCTGCTGGGAATTCTCGGCCAATGCATCGATCGTCAGCATCGCGATGCATCGCTCTCTGGACCTTGTCGAGATGGCGAACCAGCCCGAACATGTCAGGAGTGCGTTCTGGACTCGTGGGCTCCCGCCCTTGGCTGCCGCTGTCGCGCCCATTCCGCCGCCCGTCGAGATTGTGAAGTCTTGGGGCCTCTTCGTGGGGGACCAGGTGGTGCGTGGAGGTCGTTACGGTTTGGATGGCTCTGGGGGTATTTACGCTTCGGATTGGAGGCTCAGGCGCTGTGGGTGGTCTGTGGTTCGTTTCGATGAGGACAGCCTCCAGAGCTTGGACCTGGCCTGTGACGCCATCCTCATGGGCACCCTTCCCACCGCGGCTCAGTCGAGCCCCAGGGCCGAAATGTATGCTATGATTATGCTGCTGAGACATACTGTGGGAGATATTGTGGCTTACTCTGATTATCTGCCTTTGGTGCGTGGTCTTCGTAGGGACAGGTCTCATATCTCCGCTACGTCGCCTACGCTCGACCTCTGGGACCAGCTCTGGACGCTCCTGGATGCTCGTGAAGGCTCTGTGGAGGTGTTGTGGACCAAGGCCCACTCCACGGCGGGGACTCGTGAGGTTTGGGGCATCTCTAGGGTCGAGTTTTTCCTGAATTGTGTTGCTGACTTTTTTGCTGGGGAGGCTGCCGCCTTAGGAGAGGTCCCACAGGACCATGTGAATGTCCTGAATGAAGTAGATGACATGACTGGGAAGGTCTTGTCGCGTCTGCTGGATGTTAATCGTGAAGTTAATTTAACGTGCCGCCGCCTCGTGTCAGACAGAGTCGGGCGTCCTCCTCCTCTGCCGAGGGCTCCCCCTTCTCTCGCCACTCGCAGAAGTAGACTCGAGGCGGCTGGGCACAGTGTCAAGCTTGTGAATTCAGGATATAAATGCATTGTCTGTGGCCGCGTTTTTGAGGCCGTGAGGGGAAAGGTTTCCGAGTTCTTCCCTGGTCGGTGTGTGGGGGCGCGACAGATAACGTGCGGGTCTGAGCGTGAGGCCGCGATCTCGCACCCTGGGGCTCCCCGTGCGCACTCGTCCCACGACCTCGCGGTCCTGCGTGGTGTCCTGTTTGGCCGAGTCTGCGGGAGGTTCATGGTACAGAACTCCCAGCTCCTCGGAGAGGAGTGCCCACCAAGTCGCACTCCGACGAAGGCAGGAGCCAGCGTGCTGTCTCGCCTTAGGCGAGGCCTTCCGCCGAAGAGCGGTATGAGTTTCCCAGATCCCTGACGTGTACAGTGGGATCACTGACGGGTTGCTGTGAATGTGTGGTGTGAAGCATGCGCCCTGGCCACACCAGGTCCCCGCCGAGCGCCCAGCCAGCCAGCCAGTCCTCCTCCTCCTCCTCCTCCTCCAGCAGCACCCTTGCCCGCAGGAGGGCCTGGACCCGCGGGCGCGGTGGGGGCGGCGGCCGAGGCGGCGGCCTGCGTGCGGGTCCGAGCGCAGCGCGGCGAGCATCCGCAGGCACGAGGCGCGGTCGGAGGGGTTCAGCCCTGCGGGCGCGCGGAGGACGAGGGGAGCAAGGGGAGGGGCAACGATAGTGGGAGCAAGGGTCGTCCCCAGACTATGTTTGGTCTACTTTTGGATACTCCTCCTGCAGAGGGACACGCCCGACTCAACCCTCGCTGTCGTCCTCTCCTCCCTCGTCGTCGTTGGCGTCCCAGACATCCGACGATTGAGGGGCAACGATAGGGGGGGTGGGCATAGGGGTGGATGCATCGACCTGGAATCGGCGATTCATCGCCGATGAATCGGCGACAGGCCCCCGGTAGTAAATCCGCACCCTCCTGTGCGGGTTGGGGCCACCGGGCCCCTACTGGCGATCAGTGGGCGATTGGGGGTCGAGACGTCCCTCCCGGTGCGTATCCCCCCCCCTTTCGTTGCCCCTGCGAGGGGAGGGGGGGGGGCAAGCAGAACGCGCAGGCGCCATACCTGACAGCCTTCCCCTCCCACCCATCCCCTCCCCTCGCGTAGGCAGTGTGCTCCGCCCGCCGGCGGGTGTCACAGCGGAGGCGGAACCTCCAAAAGGACCCCCTATCGTGCCCTGCGCAAGCACGCAGAGGGGAGCTGCGCACGTTGGAGGAGAAAGCGGCGGAGAAAGAGGAGGCGGAGCGTGGCCCAAGGGGCGGTCCTCGTGCACGCCGCAAATCTCAGCCGCTCGGATGGCCATAGCCGTCCGACCGGGCGAGCTTCAGAGCGGCGTGCACATCAGCAGTGACAGCGATGTCAACCAGACGAGAAGGCTCTCGATGAGCAACGGTACGATGAGCGTGGAAATAGGCCGCCACGACTTGCAGATGGCGCGGCTCGTGCACCCGACTTGGGGAGACGCCCAGACGCACCGAAGGATCCGCAGAGACGATAAGGCCGAGAGCTCCGTGCACGATCGATCCAGAGCGTGAGCACTGGAGCACATAGTGCTCCAGGTGGTCGGGCCCCCCAACCCAAAGACGCAGGACTTACCAGAGCGCTGCATAGGATGGTGAATTGCCCATCCGCCGAGCCATTTTAATGGCCGCGGACGCCACAGCCTTAGGGATCTCATTCAGATTTTTCCGACCCCCCTCCCCACTCCACCCCCGCCACAATCTGAGGGCCTGGGAACCACTTCTGGAGCCTGACTTCTGAAACCACCTCTGGGAAGAGGGCGGCCAAAGATGGAGAGAAACTTGCATTGCCACCTCGGCTTCCGCTACTCCACGGGGCTCCTAAAGCCACTGAGGCACCGAATCCCGGGGAGCTGCGAGTCGGATCCAAGGAACCCTCTGGCGGCGAACTCGAAGCCGAGAGCGATCGGAGCCGAGGACCGCCACGGAGGGGAGGATCTCGAAGGGAAGGAGCGAGGAGAGACACCCAATCGGCTTCGACCGCGGTGCGCAGCATCTGCAGGCCACGCTGCCCAGCTGCGATTGTGTGCATTGCGCGCTGCGCATCCACGCAGCACACCCCGAGGGCCCTGCTGCTGACCTTCGACCCGAGCCAGGCGGGGCAGGACGCCGGGCTCCCTGAGGTCCGCCACGTCGAAGCGAAAAGAAACCGCCCGGTCAGCCTGGGAACTCAAACATCTGCATGCTATAAAACAACATGGGCAGGCGCCGCTCACGATTGAAAGGGAAGGCCGAAAAAAGAATCAGCAGATGATCTCACGTACGTTCTCACTCGCTCACACACGGAGCACGCCGCTGAATGTCGATGGTGGCGGCGGGGCCCACCTCGCAACCCAGGTACGTGAACCGCGGCGCCACCGAGAACCCCTCTCATCCGAACGGGGCAAGGAAGCCCGCCATCTCGCACTCGACGTCGTCCGAGAGAGGGTCGAACAGCGGGATGACCAAGCGCTTGGAAGGCTTGAGGGCCAGCGCCGCCAAGCGGGATGCGAGGCTGAAGATCCGCTTGGCTACTCAGAAAGCGTCAACGTCGCGCAAGATGGCTACGACACCATCAGCACACGCGAAGACCATACAACGGCCTTTCCTCTGGATGCTGCTCATCACGTCGACGTAAAAGAAATCCCCAGACAGCTCGCCGAGAGCGAAGAGGGCTTCAGACTAAGAATCCGCAGCCGCAGCGCCTGTGCAGAACGGCTTCGTGCGTGGCCGCAATTTCATCGAGCACATCGTTGACCTGGACTCCTATGCTCGTGCTGCCAGCGCCTGTGTGCGCAGCCCGCCTGCGTCGTGGCGTGGGCCTCCCGAGGCGCGGATGCGTAGCACGCTGGCGTTCGACTTCGCGCAGGCCGTCCCCAACGTCAGGCAACCGATGGCCATGTTGTGCGTTCGGTTCCATCGCCTCCCTGCTGGGTTGCTCACAGTCGTCGGCCAGTTCTACGTGGTGAACCTGTGCTGGCTGGCCGTCGGCGGTGCCTTTCATCATGCGTATTGGATGATGGGTGGGGTGCTTCAAGGGTGCCCTCTGAACGAGTCGGTCTTCGCATGTTCCTCTAACTTGTGGGATCGAAAACGCGAATAGCAGGGCGCCCGAAGGGCGTGGACAGGCTACTTCGAAGAATTCTGGAAGGCCTTGGAGAGCGCTTCTGCAGGACCTTCTGGAGAGCTTCTGGGCACGCGTACTGGGGAACGCTGAGAAAAGGCCTGCCGGAGCACACTGCGAGTTCAAGCAAATTTCTCTGAGGTGTTTTCACTTTGGACGCCCGACATGGGTACGGAAAGAGTGGGTACAATGCCCAACAGCAAATGTTGTCCCAAACCAACAGCGGCCGCTGTTGGGCAGGCGGCCCCCTGTCTCGAACGGACACAGGTCGCGGCGGCGCGGACAGCGAGCCCTGTTCAAAATGAAAAGGATCCGCTGTTGGGCATCGTACCCATTCTTCCCGTGCCCATTTCGTCCGTGCAGATTCACGGAGGCCGGGGGAACCACCGCTGAGCGCGCCTGGCGCGCCACGGGCGCACGCGGCGCGCGCGCGCTCCGCGGCAGCGGCGGGGTCCCGCGCCGTCGCCGTCGACGCCGCCATCGCCGCCGCCGTCCTCGTCGTCGCCGCCGTCGCCGTCGTCGCCGCCCTCGTCGTCGTCGTCGGGGCCGTCGCCGCCGTCGCCGTCGTCGCCGCCGTCGCCGTCGTCGTCGCCGTCTTCGCCGTCGTCGCCGTCGTCGACAGCGTCGCCGTTGTCGTGGCCGTCGTCGTCGTCGTCGTCGCCGTCTTCGCCGTCGTCGACGCCGTCGCCGCCGTCGCCGTCGTCGTCGTCGTCGCCGCCGCTGCCGCCGACGTCGCCGTCGCCGTCGCTCGGAGCGGCCTCGCCGCTCGCCCCTGCCCTCGGCGGCGGGGCCGGGCGCCCCCGACACGGAGATGGCGGCGGCGAGGTCTTTGGAGGCGCCGGACGGGCCCGCGCCGACCTGCCCCGCCGCGACCGGGCTCGAGGAGGTTGTCGTCGTCGTCGTCGTCCACATCCACCTCCTCCAACTCCTCCACCAACTCCTTCTCCTCCTCCTCCTCCTCCTCCTCCTCCTCCTCCTCCTCCTCCTCCTCATCCTTATCCTCCTCCTACTACTTCTCCTGCTGATCCTCCTCCTCCTCCCGCTCCTCCGCTTTCCTCTCCCTCCCTCTCCTCCTCCTCCTCCTCCTCTCTCCTCCTCCTCCCTCCTCCTCCCTCCTCCGCCTCCTCCTCCTCCTCTCCTCCTCCTCCTCCTCTCTTCCTCCTCCTCCGCCTCCTCTCCTCCTCCTCCTTCCTCCTCCTGCCCCTCCTCCTCCTCCTCCTCCTCCTCCTCCTCCTCCTCCTCTCCCCTCCTTCTCCTCCCCCTCCTCCTGAGAATATCCCCTCGACCGCCCAGCTCTTCCTACTTCTGCTGCTGGTCTTCCTCCTCCTCCTCCTCCTCCTCCTCCTCCTCCTCCTCCTCCTCCTCCTCCTCCTGCTCCTCCTTCTCCTCCTGCCCCTCCTCCTCCTCCTCCTCCTCCTCCTCCTCCTCCTCCTCCTCCTCCTCCTCCTCCTCCTCCTCAGTCATCCCTCTCCTCCGCCTCGTGACCAGCGGGGGCACGACGACGGAGCTCGCCACGCGCCAGTGCGGCGTCCCCGGAGGCCAGAGGTCCAGCGAGAGCGAGGCCAGGTCGCGCAGCTTCCGCGCCCAGGTCTCCCCCTCCTGGTATGGGAAGGGGAGGAGGAGGGGGAGGAGGAGGAGCAGGAGGAGGAGGAGGAAGAGGAGGAGGAGGAGGAAACAGGGGATGAAACGGGGGAGGAAACGAAGGAGGTGGAGGGGAGGCAGACTCAGCATGATTTCAATGACGTGGTTTTCGAAGGGGCTCTATAGTAGCACCTTGCGTCTGCGCACAGAGAGAGGAAGAGGAAGGGATTATAGAAGGACGAGGGGGGAGGAGAGAGGGACGGGGAGGACCGAGGGACGAGGGACGAGCGATGAGAGAGGAGGGAACAAGGAGGCGAGGGGGGCAAGGGGGAGGGAGGACCGCCAGTGTCGCAACTGGTCCTTTCGAAGCCACGGCATCGGCGTCACCACGTCATCGTCGTCGTCGTCGCCGTCGTCGTCGCTGGTCCCTGAGATCCGATGATACGAACGAAAAAGGCAACACCGTAACAAAAACATCGAGCGGAGCCCTGGATTCCATCTTCTTGCGGCATTTTTTCGAGCCGGATCGGTCCGTGTGGGTCCCGGAGACCGAAATAGGGCAAAATCGCCCGGCGTGAGGGAATTCAGCGCCAGCATCTCAGGAGCTATCGTCCGCTGCCGCCGTCGCCGCCGATGATGCCGTCGCCGCCGCCGCCGCCGCCGCCGCCGTCGTCGTTGTCGCCGCAGGCGGCGCTGATCTCCCTCGCGTCTGCGTCGTCGTCGCCGACGACGACGTCGTGGTCGCTGCAGGGAGCGCTGGGCCCCCGCGGGCGGCGTCCTGCTGCGCGACGAGCGCGGCGACGTCCGAGCGCGCGCTCCACGCGAAGTCCAGGAATGGCGTCGCCGCCGCGGTGCCCTGCCGGCTGGCCGAATCAAGGGCTCAGGTTCTTTTTCTTCTCCTCCTCCTCCTCCTCCTCCTCCTCCTCCTCCTCCTCCTCCTCAATTTCCTCCTAATCCTCCACCTCATCCTCCTCCTCCTCCTCAACCTCCTCCTGATTCACCTCCTCCTCCTCCTTCCCCTCCTCCTCCTCCTCCTCCTCCTCCTCCTCCTCCTCCTCCTCTCCTCTGCTCCTCCTGATCCTCCTCCTGCAGCTGCTGCTGCTCCTTCTCCTGCCTCCCCTCCTCCTCCTCCTCCTCCTCCTCCTCCTCCCCTCCTCCTCCTCCTTCCTCCTCCTCCTCCTTCTCCTCCTGCCCCTCCTCCTCCTCCTCCTCCTCCTCCTCCTCCTCCTCCTCCTGCTCCTCCCCCTCCTCCCCCTCCTCTTCTGCAGGACATGTTCAAACTGGGGCTCCCGCCTTAGCGTCACGCTCATTCGTTCTCAGAGTTCGCAACAGCGTCAAGGATGAAGGGGGTCGTTTTCAGTATGGACCTATCGCCATAGCGCCGCGCAAATTCATCCTAAAAGTTCGTGCAAGATGTTCAAGGATGGAGCGCGGGCCGTTTTCATAATGAGCCTCTCGCCCTAGCGCCGCGAGCACTCGCCCCAAGAATTGCAACAGTTACGCGGATGATTGGCGGCTCCTCTTCAAAGTGGGGCTCTCGCACTAGCGCGGCGCACGTCTTTGCAACAGGCTCAGGGATGGAGGGCGGGGCCGATTTCAAAGTTATAGTCTCGCCTTGTCGCCGCAGCTAAATGGATTGAAGGCGAGTGGTATTCAAAATGACCTTCTCGTACTAGCGATGAGCACCACGCACATTAACGCGAAAACGTTACAACCGCTACGAGGATGGGGGGCGGGCGGCTTTCAAAACGGGGCTCTGGCCTCTGCGCCGCACACATTGGCTTTACAAGCTTGCAGCGATTACAGGGATGAAGGGCGGGTGGTGTTCAAAACGCTGTTCTCACCTCAGCGCCGTGCGCATTCGTCTCAGAAGCGTGCAGAAATTACGAGAATTGGGGTCGGCTCAGTTTCAACGTGGGGCTGTCGCGTGAGCCAGCGTGAAGACCAGAAGCCTGAATATACAAAATGTAACGGTGCACGGATGGGGGGGCGGCTCCTGTTCACAATGGGGTCTCCGCTCGAGAGGTCCTCGGCGGCCAGGCTCGGAAGTGCAAACGTGCGCGCGAAAGGCTGCACGGATGGGGGTGGTCCCTTGTCCAAGCGTAGGTATCGCTGAACACCCCGTCGACCTACATGATCATGCTTCGTTGCACGCAGCTGCGTGGGCTACAAATACAAAAATCTTTTTCTTGCCCAAACGAGGCTCGGGCCTGAATGCCAGAGCCATAAGGAGCTGGTCTGTCAAGGGGGCGCTTCTGGTAGTGAAAAGGACATCATGGGATGATCGTGGGCTTACTCTGGTCCTCGTGCGTTTCCCTCCTGCTCCTCCTCCTCCTCCCCATCATCCTCCTCGTCGTCGTCATCACCACCATCATCATCACCATCACCGTCATCATCATCACCAGTATCACCATAATCATCACCATTTTCATCACAATCATCGCCACAACCACTGCCACCACCACCATCATCAACACCACCAATTCCATCATCATCATCATCATCATCATCATCATCATCATCATCATCATCATCGTCATCACCACCAGCACCACCACCACCATCGCCACCACGACCACCACCGCCACCACCATCATTATCATCACTTTCTTCTTCTTCTTCATCATAACCATCATCATCAGCATCATCACCAGCATCAAACTTCCCTGCCCGTGCAGATTGGCTCTAAGTGGGTGCGCCCCCTGTAGGAGCATGCGCATCTGCCGCAGGGCGCGGCGGGCACAGAGCGCGCGTGCGTGATTCGGCCCGCGCAGCGCGGCCGCGATTGGACGCCGCGGGAAGTTTGGCGATTATCTGAACGATCGTGGACCTGCCTGCCTGGGGCGTGGCCGTCTCATATTCCCCCGAGCGCCTCCTTCGGGCGCCTCCATACGCAGCGCCCTCGGCTGGCGCTCCTAGCTCTTGCCAGAATCGGGCCTCGCGTGCTCCTCTGTGCACGGCTGGGTTCACTTCACATCTGTCACTTGCCCGACTTGGGAAGAGGAGGTTTTCCACCCACGCAGTGTTTTTTTTCCGTCCAGCCTGCGTTTGCTCACCGAGCCAGCGCACACTGCCAGCCCCGCGCTGTGTCGCCTGCTTCCTCACTCGTGAGCTCCAGTTTCGATTCCAGCCGCCTCAAAACGAATCATCAGCATCATCATCACCTCCATCGTCACCAACATCATCACCACCACCATCACCATCAGCATCATCATCATCATCATCATCACCACCACCATCATCATCAGCAGCAGCACCATAACCATCAACAGCATCATCATCAGCATCATCATCACAATCATCATTCGCATCATCATCCTCATCATCGTCATCATCACCATCATCGGCACCATCGCCATCACCATCACCGAGACCATAATCAGCATCATCATCTGTATCGTCACCATCACCATCCTCTTCAATCATCACCATCAGCATCATCACGGTCAACACCATCATCATCAACAGCATCACCAGAATCATGATCATCATTATAATAACCATCATCATCATCACATCACCAGCATCATCATAATCACCATCTGCATCACCACACACAAGCACCACCAGCATCACCACCATAATCATCACAAGCAGCAGAATCATCATCATCACCATCATCACCATCATCATCGCCATCACCAGCACTATGACAAACATCACCATCACCATCAACATCATCATCACCATCAGCATCGTCACGATCACCATAAGCATAACCACCACCAGCGTCATCAGCATCAACAGCATCACCATCATCATCAGCAGCATCATCATCAGCATCATCACCAGCATCAGCATCATCAACATCATAGGCATCATCATCGGCATTATAATCATCATCACCATCATCCTTATCATCATCATCAACATCATCATCATCATCATCATCATCATCATCATCATCATCATCATCATCATCATCATCATCATCATCATGCGCCGCCGCCGCCGCCGCCGCTGCTCCGCCGCGCCGCCACCGCCGCCGCCGCCGCGCCCCGTCGCTGCCCCCGCCGACGCCGCCGCCGCCGCTACCGCCGCCGCAGCCGCCGTGCTACCGTGCCGCCGCAGCAGCCGCAGCGCCTCTCCGCACGCGCCGCCGCCGCCGACCGCGCCCCGTCTCTCCGCCGCCGCCGCCGCTGCCGCCAGCCGCCGCCCGCCGCGCCTGCTCCGCCGGCAGCCGCCGCGCGTCACACCGGGCCTGGCACGTGCGGCCCCTGTGCGCTGCCGGCCGCATCCGCCGCATTCGCCGCCGCCGCAGCGCCTGCTCCGCCGCGGCAGCGCCCTCCGCAGCAGGGGCGCCGCCCGCGAGCGGGGGCCGCGGGGCCCGCCGCTGCGGGGCCGCGGCGGCGGCGGCGAAGCCGCGGAGCGCGCGGCCCCTGGCGGCGCAGACGTCGATTGAGGCTCGAAGCTCGGGGCTCCAGGACCGCTGGACTCCGGCCTCCGGGGGCCTGCGGGGGCCTCCAGGGACCTCCCGTGAACCCCAGGGTCCTCCAGGGGCTTCTGGAGACCTCCACAAGCCGTTGCGGCCCCTGACGGGACGACGGCCATCGTCGTCGGCTTCGTGGTCGTCGTGGTCGTCGTCGCGGAAGGCGCACCCCCATTGATCGATGGAGGATCAACGGTTGGGGTTGGAGGCTCGGGGATCGAGGTCGTAATTCTCATGGTCGACGCGGAAGGTCCTCGTCGATCGTCGATCGAACTTCGAGGATCGAGGTTCGAGATTAGTAGAGATTTGTTCTGCTGAGTCTAGGGCACATGTTTCAGGTGTCCGGTAGCCGCTGGAGACCTCTGGAGACGGAAGATCATGCCTGACGTCGTCGTCGGCCCGTGGCGGGTCAACACCCGTCGCCGTGGTCGACGTTGTCGTCGCGGAGCGCGCCCGTACGGCTACGGGTTCCACCTTCTCCTCCCCCCCTTCCTTATCCTGCCAGTCTCCCATCTACGAGTCCCTTCGGTACACCTGCTGCGTTTACGACACCGAGACCATTGCTTGCACTTCTGCGATAAAGACGACAAATGAGAATGGACAGACGAAACTTACGACTACTACGACCACGACCACGACCACGACCACGACCATGGCCACGACCACGACCACGACCACGACCTACTGTTATCACTACTACTACTACTACTACTACTACTACTACTGCTGCTGCTGCTGCTACTACTACTACGACTGCTACTACTAATACTACGACGACGACGACGATGATGACGACTACTACTACTACTACTACTACTACTACTGCTACTACTACTACTACAACTACGACAACTACTAATACTACTACTACTACTACTACTACTACTACTACTACTACTATTACTACTACTACTACTACTACTACTACTACTACTACTACTGCTACTACTACTCCTACTACTATCACTACCACTACCAATACCACTACCACTACCACTACCGCTACCACTACGACTACTGATGCTACTCCTACTGCTACTACTACTACTACTACTACGACGACGACGACTACTACTACTACTGCTACTGCTCCAGCTACTACTACTACTACTACTACTACTACTACTACTACCACTACCACTACCACTACCCCTACCAAGACCACTACCCGCTACCACTGCTCTCTACTACTACTACTACTACTACTACTAACTATACTACTACTACTATTACTACTACTACTA